>PVIC010040762.1:0-16507 GCA_004025085.1 Thryonomys swinderianus
TGGACTTGCAGGTCCTTCCTTCTCTGCCCTGGTAGGATTAGCTTGCTATGTAGATGGGCAGGTTTATGGTGATAAACTAGTAAGGGTATATTACGTGTGGCCTAGGGTACAATGCTCCAGCTCCTCTATAGAGGTTTTATTGCCTTAGCTGGGCAATGGAGATCTGCCTGTTGCATTGATTGACAGACTTAAATTGATGTCTATTTTAAAATGGGGAGAAATGCTGGGTACTTCTTAATATTTGTTAAGAAAAAATAAATATTTTGTAACTTTCAGTGCCAAGTTTGGGATATTCATTCCACTTATTAGTGCCTGACCTTCTTTACAGTGCTGAGGCCTGAACCCAGGGCCTCATGGACCCCAGACAGAAGCTCTGCCACTGAGCTGCACCCCCAGCTTGACGCTGTTGTTCTTAGCCAGTGAGCCAGCTGAGGTAAGATCAGCAATTATTTTTAAAGGTAAAGATTAATACTGTCTTCTCTAAAATTCTAATGCTTTGTTTTACACTATGGTTATAAATAAAAGCATTCTATTAAATGCTTTTCATTAAGGTGTCATGAAGTTGTGGAATACATTCAGACTTCCTACCATTTGGGGTACCAAAGAAGCATTAAAGTACACGTGAAGTTAAAATTTCTGAATGGGACATAAACTGCCACTTAAAAGTTTCTAGAGGCTTAAGGCTTCCTTGGTGTTTTAAAACTTATAATACGATTTTTTGTCATCAAAATTAGCTAAGGGAAAATCTTAAGCCTACATTCCCTAAAGAAATCTAGCAAGTGTTTACCTGAGTGAGCTATCTAATTCTACACATGTGGTCTGGAGAAGAGTAATTATTTTATATATCTATCTATATATATATAGTTTATATAGAAACCATATATATAACTTTAAAATGCTTTGGTAAATGTTAGGCAAGAAGAAGTTGATAAGGAAACTTCAATATCATTTTCTTATTTACTTGAATGATCACCTACAATCTTATATTTCTAAGGGCTAATAAGACATGTACGTAAGAAATTTTGGAATCAAGCAAGTATTGGGATCATTAAGTTAATAACTCTTATTAAAGTAGTTGTAATAGTTTTAAAGGGAAAAGACAGCATTTAGAGGGCCAAAGCAGGCAGGACTTTGCTTGCTGTGATTCGCGTGGAAAGGGTGAACGCTCGGGTGCTTGGACAGCCAGGCGCCCACCACAGACAGCGGGCTGATTTTGACAAGTCCCTGGCACTTCTTAGCTGCCATGTTTATGTTGAGCGGAGACGAACAACGCAACTCGACATCGGTTGTACCGGGTCTCTTCTTGCCAATGTTGTTTTCTTTATTGACCCTGCATCATCGGATGCACCAGGCTCACTCCTCATGGTTCACTTAAGGAATCAAGTAATTACCTAGAAAGTTGGTTTGAGGACAGAAGACAAGAGATGCCAGAAATGCACCAGATACTCAGAAACAACCTTCATGTAATAAGTATCTTAAGTCAAAAGCCTTAAGCTGTACTAGAACAATATGTACTATCAGTATTAAGTTTACTATTCATTTTTAACCATAATCTCTAAAAAAAGTTGTACTCTCTAAAAAAGTTGTTACAATAACTGCAGAATGATCTTTGATAAGTATACTTTAAGTTAATCTTAAATTTTTTCTTATGGGTATTTAACAAAAAAATGTGGTCTTGTTTTATTAAAAGACAAAGACTTAATAGCCCATGAATACCACTTCAGGTGTTGTCAAGAATCCCAGATACACCAAAGGAGAGTAGCAAACACAGTTCTTTTTATTTATATTCCAGAGAGAGATCCGAAGTAGAAAGTAAGGGAGACTCGGAAAGTACTCACAAATCCCCGATTAATGCTTTAAAATTGTGAAACCAGATGAAATTAGATGCAAAACTTGAATTCAATGAATTAAGATTCTTTTTCCCAGCTATGACTCATACAAAATAGTGCTGATGACTCAGGCTCTGCCTGTTTGCTAACCTCAGATCACACCTGTGCATCTATTACTGAATTTAGAAACGTTCGAGCATCAGGTACCCAGGAATGTAAAGGTTTCTGGCCCAGGGCGCCTTCCTCTCTGAAGGTCACAGCAGGTGCCCGTGTGGTGAGGTCACCTCCAGGGCATGGCAGGCACAGGCCCCCTTCTGCCTCTCAGCCTGCTTCCTGGGAAACAAGTCACCTCTGTGGTTCCAAAATAGCCATGTTATGAGGACTTGCTAACGTCGGTCTTACCGATGCCTTTTGCCCTTAGCTGTGTGCATAAAAGCCAAGCATTTCCTGGAATGAGAAGCCCAGAAAAGCCTAATTAGAGCAACTGACTTCTAGTGTCCTTAATGTTGACTCCTTACCCGTTCAATACAGATCCATCTGCTCACTTGTATTAAGCATTATCCCTGTCCAAGTGGGCTTTGGTGATGCAGTTAGCAGAATAGCATCGCAAGAGGGAAAAAAAATATTAGAAAAATTAATCAGTGTGAGCAGACATAAAGTTTGAAATAATGAATTTGGGATTCCTGTTACACTGGATGGTTTTGAAATAAATTGAGATTCCATCATCTTCTCGCTTACCAGAGGAAATCTGAGTGATCACTGCAGGCCTAGTATGTGTTTTAAAAGATGTTCTTTGGTAATTCTTTTATGACTATAAAGACATGGTAGAAAATGGATTTTCAAATATTTGTGAGAAAACTGTTGTCTTCTAAAGACTAGAAGCTACATAATTTTCTTACATTAAAGCTGTAATATATAATTTTAAATATAAAACATAAAGATTCAACTTATCACAAATATAATGAAGCAAATTATTCAACCTTAGTTAATGGACTCAACAGTGACTACAAATGTGGGGATCTTTTGTGGGTCTTCAGCATTGTTTTTAACAAAGAATCGAGGTAGCACACGGTGCTGTATTTGAAATATAGTAGCACCTCATTTATCTAGAGGTTTCCTATCTGGATTAATAGAATTTTTAAGGACAAAATTGAAAACATAAAAAGCATCCACTCATGATGATCAGTCATCTCAGAGGGCACATGGGAAGGGTTAATATGGTGGGCACAGATTCCACAAACCTTAACTCCATCAGATGCACACTGGCAACATGAAGAAATATTAACTGATCCCTAAAATGAACAAGAAAGATAAATTCAAAAACCTGAAAGCCAACACAAGAACCCCTAACCATGGTGCATTTGGAAAAGCCAATACAAAGAAAATAATACTTGAGATTTCTTTATGGTCCTGCAGCCCACACATTAAATCCCAACCTTGAATCACCTAAAGAAGTACACATTATATTTAATATATACTGCTAAAAGAACTGAGGATTTTTTCCACATTGTGAGGGAGAATCATCAGAAAGATAATTAAAACCAGGAATGATTTCTAGGAGTATACGTTGTCCAGAAAACATTCCAGACAGAGGGAGAGTTGCAGATTAAATACTAAGCATTCTATAAGATCTGAATGGATGAATCTAAATTGTTCACTCTGGAAAAGGAAGGAAATATTAACTTACTTTTAATTTCTCAAAAATTCTGACATGGAAACTGAGAAAAGACAAAGGAGTCAGCTCCAACATTCATAGCTTGAAAATCAACATTCCTGTTTTTCTTAGAAAAGAAAAAATTGGAACAAACTGAAAAATCGGTGAAATCTCCTAAACCCATGAGGGTACCAAGGTTTCAGGGCAAACTGCCACCCGAAGATCTAGAGCAACAGGTGGGATCACAGCTGGGATCTGCCCACCTGGATAAATACCGCCGCATCACAAACTGGCAAAAGCAACTGAATAATAATTCTGACAAAATGCCGGAAGCCAAATGTGGATGAGTATGAGCCAGAAGAACTGGAGGAAGAGCTCATCCTGGGGAGAGCCCCTTGGTTGGGTTCCCTTAATTGTAGGAAGCCCAGCAGGCATCATGGCGAACCAAGGAGAAGCTCCCCGTTTCTGAGGCAGGGAAAGCGGTCACTGTAAATTCCATCAGCAGCCTCTGCACAGCACGGTCCTACTTGCCGAGGGAAACACTTCCCTAGAGCCTTATTCCACCTGGCGGAGAGAGATTCTTCCCAAACTCTAGCATCCTCTAGTTTTCGTCTTTCAAATGAAGCAGGAAAATAGCCAGGTAGTTTATAGGGTTAAAATATTATATTGTAAGCATGCAGCCAGTGAAAAGAACAGAATGGAAAAATGCTGCACGGAACTAGAGAAACAGTTACAAAGAATTGTGTAAAGGATACATTTAGTCAGGATGTTGCAGATTACCGCTCTCTCCCCACACTCTGCCAGCAGGCCGGCAGGCTCAGGGTCACGTGTGAACAGCACCCGAGAGGGCTTCGGGACAGACCTTCTCTGAGGATGGTTGCTTGGGGAGCCCAAAGTCAAGAGAGGAAAACAAGCACGTTAGGGAGATTCGGAGCCTCCGGCACCTACCGCTGCGGTAGATGCTGTGCACCGTCCGGCTGTAGGTGTCGTATACCTGCTCTCGTGGGAGATTTTAGGCAGTACAACATGTCTGGCCCGCAACAAAAGGAAAAAGGCTGAAGAAACCAAAAGTCTTAAACAGACATAAGTGAAATGAATGGTAGCAATATCACCAGTCTGTGAGAGAAATTGAGAATCTTTTAGAAAGTGCTAGTCTATATGTGAGATGTACTACTGTTACTGGAAGAACATATATCTGTTAAAATGTATATCATAAACTGCAGGGCAATCACAGATTTTTTTAAAAAAGGATGAACAATTACTAAGAAATAAAATGGAATCATGAAGGGTTCAGTGAAAGATAGAGAAGGCAGGAAAAAAGATGGGCAAGACAAATATTATGAATATAAAACAGTTAAGAACAGGGTATATGTTACTGCAACTAAATATTACTCTAAATGTGAGTGGTATAAATCAATTTATTGAAAGAGATTGTCAAAATGGATTTTTAAAACAAATAAAGCAGATTTAATTATATATTGTCTGGAAGAAAAATGCATTGAATATGAAGAATTAGACTAGTTAAAAATAAAAAGTAAAGTTATACCAGGCCAGTAACAATCAGTGAAAAGGTGGAGTGACTCTATTAATTTCTGGCAAAGCAGACTTGAGAACAAAGTTATCACAAATAAAGAAGAGAGTTTCCTATTGATAGTAACCTTTTCTCCCAGAAGTCTCACAGTTTAAAATGTGCACGTCTCCGACAGCAGAAAGTCAAAATAGAGAGAACCGCTTCCGTAGCTGAAGAGCTCGCCACCTGTTTCAGGACCCGCAGGTCAGGCGGCGGCGCCGAGAGCGCTGGGCTTCAGAGCCGCGGAGACAGCGGTGAACAGCAGCAGAGCCAGTGTTCTCCTCGCTCTCTCGCTCGGGAACATCCACCCTGACAGCCTATGTTCCGGACCACAAATGCATCCTCATAAGTCTACGCAACAAGTGTACAAAGTGTTATCTTTGTCACGAACTCAGTGACAGAAAAATAATTGTAAGATCTCCAAATGTTGGGTAATTCGGCACCACATCTCTAAATTTCTAAGTGACGTGTAGATCAAAAAGAACTAGGAAGAGGAATGAGAGGTTTTTTTTTTTTTTCAAAAAATGAACGTGAAGCTGCTTATCAAAGCTTCTCAAAATTAGTATTAGCAAAACGGTATTTGGAATAAAATTCATAGCACTAAATACATGTGTAGGAAAAAATGATTTGAAGTTAATAACCCAAGTACCCACTTTAGAAAACTAGGAGCAATGCGAGCCTAAAGTAAGCCGAAGCAGGCAACAACAAAGAGATGAGGACAGAAGTGAGCGAAACTGGCAAGAGAAAACAACAGAAAAATTAACTAAACCAAAAGCTCATTGTGTATTATCAAAATGGGCATATTGAGGAAGCGAAAGGGAAAGGGAGAAGGAGAAAGGGAAGGGGAATTAGGAGAAAAGAAGAAACTAGAAGAGAAGACAGGAGGGAAGAGAGGAAAGAAGAGGTGAGGACGAGCGTGAACGCAGAAGTGAGAGAAGAAACCGGAAATACGCTCTTCCTCCCGCATTAAAGGCAGTGAACGCACATGGGCCTCAAACGAACACTAACGGAATTTCAAGTCACATAACACGGCTCAACCGCAGGATATACACAGACTAACAAAACCTAAAACAAGGGGAACTAAGGACCGGTCGACATTACATCTATTGAAGAATCCATCAATACTCAAAAAAGTAGTGAATTTAACCTAGCCACATAAAACCAGAATTAGACCTCATGACCTGTTCCAGATATGCAAGACTGGCACAGCACTTGAAAATCAGTCCAGTAATCAGTGGGATAAAGAAGATAAATCACAGGATTATATCAACTGGTACTAAAAATAACCCAACTAACAAAATCCAATATCCATCATAAAAATTAGCAACCTAGAAATAGAACACTTCTTAACTTAGTAAAGAAAAATCTAAAGAAAACTAAAGCTAAAATCCTACCGAATGATGAAGCCACACACTTTTCCCTTAAGACTGATAACAAAATGAAGGTATTCTACCTCACAAAGTGCTATTTAATATCTTTAAGAAGTCCTGTCTACTTAAGAAAAATAAACATAAGGCATACAGATTGAAAAGGAATAAATAAATCTGTATTTACAGGTGGTATATTTGTATGTGTTGAAAATTACAAAAAGGTAACAAATATAGTCAATGTCTAATGCAAGTAAAAAGATTACTATATAAAAGTCAGTTGCTTTCTTATCACCAATCACCAAAAGAAACTTAAAATCCATAAGAAAATATTATTCATGACATCACCCAGTGAAAAAAACATGTAAGTATAAATTCAGTGAAAATATGCATGATTTATCTATAGAAAATTTCAAAACACTGGTGAAAGAAAATCCTTTGTGGAGGAAACCTAGGGTCTAAATAAATGGAGAGTAATTATGTTTTCATAGATTGAAAGAATAGTTAAGATACCTGTTCTTGCCAACCTGATATTTAATTCAACCCCTATCAAAATCCCAGAAGGCCATTTTTTGGATATCAACAAACAGGTTCTAAAATTATGTGTAAATGCCAAAGACTCGTAATAGCTAGTGCAATTTAAAGAAGCAGAACAGAGAACTAAATTTACCCAACTTTAAGACCATATTTAAAGTTATATTAGTCAAGATACTGTATCATTCATGAGAGAATACACAAATAGGTCAGGAATCTAATAGCCCCAAAATTAGGGTTATAAAAATATAGTCAACTCTTCTTTCACAAAGACAGAACGGTAATTCATTGGAGAAAAAAATAGGTTTCTCAACAGAGTCCTGTGAAAATGGCGTCGTGTTAAAACCTAGATGATAATATACACTGCTCCACAAAAGATAACTCAACAGTTGTTAGACATAAAAATAAAATACAAAACCATGAAACTTATAAAAGTTAGTGCAGAAGACAATCCATATGACTGATTTTGGCAATGAGATCTTTTAGATACAACACCAAAAAAAGATAAAAAGACAGAAAAATACCTGACAGGTTAACTTTAAAATTAGAGCTTTTCTTCAAAATACACTGCTAAGCTCTTAGTTCCCTCCCCTTTTGCAAAACACTCTGTGTCTGTTTCCTATTATATATCTTAATTTGCTCTTTTATTGATAGGGTTTTTCATGTTAGTGAAACCATTCAGTATTTAAGCTTGTGTGCCTGATTTATTTCACTTAACATTATGTTCTAAAGTTTGAAGGGGGAAGAAGGAAGAGAGAGGAGAATAATAAAAGAATCCAGATGTTTCATGTACATATACCACCTGCCCACAATTAATGTAATCATTATAACTGCAAACATGAGCTAATAAAAAATTGGCAAAAAATACTATTAAGAGAACAAAAAGATAGGGAAACATTTACAAATATATATATGAAGAGTTATCAAAATAATTTTTGGACTTGCTCGAAATATTTTGAAAACTTCCTAAATTCATCAATAAAAACATAAAATGGTTCAAACACAGACAGCAGACCTAACTGATTCATATCTCACAAAAAAGTCATACAAATGAGCATATATGTTACATGTCATCTTTCCTTAGGGAATTGCAAATTAAAACAAAAAGAGATACCATTGTAGATTTAGTTTAAATGACTAAAATCCAAAAACCTGTTGATTCCAATTTCTTTTAGGATGGAGGGCAAAAGATGCTCTCATTTGTTGGTGAATACAGTATTTTGGAAGAGTAAGTGTGACCTTTTTAAAAAAAATAAACAGAAAAATGCATTGTTAGGAACTTAACCCAATTGAATAGAAAACTTATGTTTACATTAAAAATCTGCACCTGAATGACTTTTGTGATTTTTGTAACTGCCCAAACAGGAATAAATCAGGTGTCTGCCAGTAGATGAATAGGTAAACAAACTGTGCTGTATCCAAACAATAAAATATTAGTGAAAAATAAAAAGGAATAAGTTGAAAAGACTTGGTTGAATCTTAAATACATATTGCTAAAAGAGATGAACTAATTTGCAAAGGGAATATTGTTCCAGTTATTTTATTATTCTGTACCATGACATCCTATAAAATGTAAATCTGTATAGTTGCAAATGTATAAATTTTTTTCCATATTATAAATGAAATACACTGAACAGGGCGGAGGCAAAGGTACTGATCTAAGCAACTGGAAATGAATGACGTTCATATAAGATTAAGAAGAAAGGAACTGGGGGAAAGCACTGTATACAAATCATAGTCATTTTCCATGGGTAGGTGGGTTAGCAGGGGACTTCTGCCATCGCCCCGGGGCTTAACAGTTCAGCGATAAATGAGTGACGATCGACCAGATTCTCATGGATAGAGAGGTCGTAGACAGGGAAGGAAAGGGCAGCACAATAGCCCAGTGGCGATGGGTTAGAATTGGAGCATCAGTATTGACTTGAGCTTGGCATCCTATAGATTCTGGTGATTATATATGGAAATATTTATAGATAATTGCATATAGATTATTAATATCTCTTTGTGTCTCTTCCGCCATCTCAGTCTCTGTCCCTGTCCCTTCCCATCCCTATCCAATCCCTATCCTGGTCTTTATCTCTATATCTGTTTCCTTCATCATCTCATGAATCCTAGAAGAACCGACACTGTGGTAGCCATAGGAGACACTAGGTATCTGTGGAGAGAAATACAAGATGAACCAGAACTCTCTTGTGCTAAAAAAAAAAGAAGTGCAAAAAATTTTTTTAAAAAAGAAAAATAGACTGATTGATCAGCATATCTTAAAGGGACACATGCATGTAAAAAAAAAAGCTCCCCGAGTCCAAAATTGAAACAAGAAAATATATAATGCAATCTTAGACTATTATACAAAGTATAAAATAAACAACCCTGGATCTATTCTTGCATAAACACTTTTTTTTTTTTTTTAAGACAGGGTCTCGCTTTGTAGTTCAGGCTGGCCCTGAGCTCACTATGTAGCCCAGGCAAGCCTCAAACTCAGCAATCCTTCTGCCTCTGCCTCCTGAGTGCTGGGATCACAGGCGTGAGCCACCACACCCGGCACTGTGGTATGTGGTATTGATTGCTGGTGGGCGTGAGTCACCACGCCCAGCATTGTATGTGGTTACTGGGGATTGAACTCAGGACCTTGTGCTTGTGAGGCAGGCGCCAGAACCACTGACCTAAATCTCCAGCCCATGTGGTTTATTCTTAAAATGTATGTTCAGTCTAACTGTGAATGTGTATTCTTTGGCAACATGTTCTATTTCTCCTCTCTCAAGCTAGGGTCGTGTTCTGTTTCTCTGTACTGCTCTCTTGTTCTATGAGTTTGACTTGTTAGACTTTGTCTACATATAAATGAGATCATGCTGTATTGTCCTTCTGGGTCTGACTTTCAAACCTAGCATAGTATCCTCCAGGTACATCTATGTTGGAGCAAATTATCAGATTTCCTTTTTAAAGGCTGGATGGCACTTCAGTGTGTGAACATAATCCGTTTCCTTAATCTGTTGGTAGATGGTTAGGTCACTTTCAATTTTTGGCTCTTTTTAAAATTAATTTTTATCTTTATTGGTACATGGTGTATACACATCATGATCACACTCAGTATTGGGAATTTATAGCAGTATGTGATACGATTTAATTTTGAATAATGCTGCAGTGAATATGGGAGTGGAGATACCTATTTAATGTATAGATCTCAGATCCTTTGGGTATTGCACATTCTGATGGGTCATATGCTAATTCGGTTGTGGTTTTTGTTTTGAGGAATTCCCACAGGATTTTTTTATAGCAGTTCTACTAATTTACATCATCATGAACAGTACCTTTCCATTCTTCATAAAAAATTGAGCAGATAAAATATGACTACATTATATAGCTTCAGAATTTATGGCATTTTCCTCCTGCCGAGTACAAAGTCTGACTTTCTGAATTCTAATCTATCAATATTTGGATCCTTTCTTATAATACATCGTTGGCGAGCTCCTGTTTTTTAATCAGAATGTTTCTTTTCCACATAAATGTAAACACATTCTAGTCTTCCACAAAACTTTGGGCAGTAATACGATCACAACAAACTAGAAATCATTTGGGGTTACGCTACCTAGCATTTCAGGTATAGAAGTATAATTCTTGTTTTCCCAAATGTCTATGGTGTTTTGTGCTCATTCGAGAAGAAAAATGTGTCCCTGGCAACACATTTTGGTGAGTTCATCTCTTTTCATAGATGTCTCTAAGGGCTTCCTAATTAGACGGACTTACAGGGAATCTCAGACATTCTAAATAACTGATGTGCTCTAATTAGGGTCTTGGCAATTGAGCAAATTAACCTTTGTATTTGAACAAGCTCAAACTACATGACAGTTCTGGAAAGTTTCTAACCAATTGAGGGAATAACCAGAAACAAGGAAATTAAGGAGAAAGATTTCTGTGTTGTTACTATAGCATTTTAACTATGCAATTAAATTAATAGCAATGGTCCTTCCCCAAAATTAAAAACAACAAGAGATCTGTTGTTAAATACATGGCACTAATATGTTTCAACTACTATACAATAAAGAGGACATATATACTTTTACATCATCATCTATAATACCTTTCTGTTCTTCATTTATGTAACTATATATAAACCATAGTATAGAAACACCTATACTTTTACTCGTTAGTACTCTAAGAAGATATTCAAATTTTTAATTTATGCTAATATATTTAAAATATATAAATAAAATTGTTTTAAATTATAGTAATGACAAAGAAAAGATTGGAAAGATGGACATGAACTGTATTATTCCTTATGTATAAAATTTTGAATGCTCAGATGAGTCTGTAATTATATCTAAAAAGAAATGATAATTTTATACTTTATTTTTTCACTTGATATATTTGGAAGGCATAAAATCTCTGAATTCACAACAAATATAAGTAAGCTGAATAAATAAAATTACTGACAATAAAACCTCAGCAATATAAACAACTGAATAAATACATTGAAAATAAATTTCCTGTGCCTTTAATTAAATCTAGTAAATTAAGAAAATATTCAGAGAAGAATGTTGTATGTAATGATCAGTACAGAGCTGATTCTTTAAATCTGAATTTCCCTGATTGTGCGTTTACTGTTAAAAGATCTCACTTTTTTTGTGCATTTTAATATGAGTTTCAGATTCTAGGGTTAATGTAGTAGAAGCAACTCAAGATGATTTATTGTGTTCTACCTAATTTTACCAATATTCCGTCACCCAAACTACTTTACATTTACATATATGGCAAGAAAAACTTAAAAGTGAGTAGCATGCACGCCATTTCCTCTTTGCCTATACGTGAGAAGAAAGTCAGAGTCCAGGCCGCGGGCGCGCTGAGGACAAGAAGCTGACGAGGTGACAGGTGGCCTCCGAGCGGGGGATGTGAAGCTGGGGCCTTTGGTCTATGCATCAGTCTGAAGAAAAACTCTTTTTCCCCTGGGAACTTATACATAAACCTATGTTTGTATATAAATCTACACAACCCTAAATCTGTTTTAAAGCTAACTTTAGGGCCAGAGGGTTAGCTCAGTGGTTCCGGCGCCTGCCTCGCAAGCGCAAGGTCCTGAGTTCGATCCCCGGAAACCACATATAATGCTGGGCGTGGAGACACGCCCACCAACAATCAACGCCGCATATCACAGTGCCGGGCGTGGTGGCTCACGCCTGTCATCCCAGCGCTCAGGAGGCAGAGACAGGAGGATTGCTGAGTTCGCGGCGGCTTGCCTGGGCACCATAGTGAGCTCAGGGCCAGCCTGAACTACAAAGCGAGACCCTGTCTCAAAAAGCAAAACAAACAAACAAAAAACTAACTTTAAAAGCATTGATTTCCTTAAAACTTTAAAATTTCAAAAAGACTAGTCCCGGACAGGTGATCTTTTCATGTTCAGAGGTCTTGTGCCAGGGCTGTGAGTTTAAGGAGTGAAGCAGTGAGCGAAGTGTAAGGAGTCGAGCACTCTGCAAAACAGAATCTGTTTTGTTAAATTCCATGTGATTGTTATGAAGCAATTCTTGGAAGAGGATAAATTTTCTATTAGTATCTGGGGTTGGGGGTAAAATCATATAATTCCGGACATAGATATATCAGTGTGTAGTTATGGTTTAATAGATTATATGACTTTCTTGAGTTAAATGAATTTCATCATTTACAAGTAGAAATATGTTTTCTTTCTTATGGCTGCATTTGCTCTTGTTTATTTCATTGGCAAATCTTCCAACATAATGTCCATGTTATTGTCAACAGTGGGCTTTTTAAACTGTTTCTGACTTTATCAGCAACTGTGTTAGTGGCTCAGAATACATCACTGGCTATGTCAGGGGTTGTGTCTGTGTCCTAAGTCTGGTCTTCCGTTGTGTGCAGAGGGACAGGGTGACCAGAAGGCTACCTCAGAGTGCTTCAGAATGAGGCAAGGATGGCAACAAATATGTCCCAGAATTTCAGAAATGTATCACTTTAATTATCTTCCCATTCTAAGATTGTCTTTGTTTTTAAATTTTTGCTTCAGTTTCGCACTGCCTAAGATTGAACCCGGCTTCTTCCCATGGGGGTCTATTTCCAGTGCTTTGCAGTATGTATTTTAACGTCAAATTATCTACGTTGCTGAGATGAGAGTGGGCTCAGAAGAGATCCTCTTGTCTCAGCCTCTCAAAGTTCCAGAACTAAAAGTGTATGTCACCACACTCAGCTTCTAAAATATTCTTAATGTGCAAAATTTGTCATGAGGAAGTGTGTTCAAAGTATGATAGTCTTAAAATTTTATTATTTTTAACTTATTTTAACTTAATTGCATGAGGCCAGAATAATATAGTACACATAATTCTTTGAAAATTTTGAGATTTACTTATCACATAGTCTGTGGTCTCCATTTGTAAATGTTCTATTTAAATCTAAAAAAAAATCTATATTCTCTGAGTGTGGAATTTTATATCTGATTTTTGCATCTATGTTGTTAAACATAATTTTAATACTACAATCCACATGTGGTTATCATTGCTGAGCTCGCCGGCAGAGCAGATGCCACACGTTCCGTGACTTTGCCCTCGTTCTCCACAATGCTCAGTGGTTGAGCGATTCGTGCTTGGAGGAGTGATGATGTCTATCAACCTTTCTCATCTGGGCCTGTTCTCATAATAATTTTTTCATCTGACTGGGCCGGTTACCGTGCCGTCTCTGTGGTCCGATGACCTCGGGAAGGTGAGTGGGACGCGGAATCACAGCTCCCAGGGTCCCTGTTGGTTGAGAAGCTTCTCGCGTTTATTATGGAAGTTACAGGCATTTACATAGGGCAGCTTGGGATGTGATTGGATGAGAGGGCGGGAGCAGTGCTCATGGCGGGGTGTGATTGGGCGCAAGGGCGGAAGTCGTATTTAGCAATGTATGACTAGTCTGCGTCACCTGTGTCGCCTGCGTCATCTGCGTCTGTGCATCGCTGTGGCTTCTTAAAGCCCCATTGTATCTGTTATTCGGCCAGGAGAGGGAGAGAGAAGAGAAGTGGAAGCACCTGGAGAAAGGTTTGGCCACAAGTTTGCATGTTCTTCCCGTGGTTATTGCTCTCTGCTTCCTAGAACCAGCGCTTGGCCTCTGGCGGTGCACGCCTCGGGCTCGGACTGGGCCCTGTACCGACTGAGCCAGGGCGGCGCCGCTGTGCCAGCGCCCGGGGGCACGAGAGCCGCTGCCAGGCGCGGACCGTCCCCAGCGCCAGGTCCATTGAGAACTGTGGACGTTCGCGGCTCAGCCGGGGACTCGGTGTACTGCTGCCATTTGGTCGACTGATTTCCCTGTGTCGTGGGGCTGGAATCTGTGTGTCCCACACCGGGCCGTCAGCGCCTGCTACTGGCGAAGGTGCGTATTCACTGACGCGCAGCCGGAAAGCCCTCGCCTGAGTCAGCGAAGCGCGGCTGTTTCTGTCTGACGAGCGGTGACGGCTCAGGGCCGTCTTCGTCAGGAGCTGTTCTGCTCCCGTGTGCAACACCTCACGTGAAATGTTACAGAAGGAAGGAAAGAGGGGAGAAGGGAAGGCGGAGAAAAATCCACTCCCTTCAGTTTCATGAATTATGTCTCAGTATTTCACGGCAGCTTTAAAAATGCAGGATGATAAAAAAAATAATCATATGTCATATTTATTTCATTAGCCCTTTTTGAATGTGAGAATATTGAAATACCGTAAGAGTTTCTCAGGCTTTTTAAGTCATACAGCAAATGCTAAGATTGCTCCAGTTTAACCTGGGAAATTCGGTACTACTTTTCCTCTTTGGCTAACCAAAATGTTCTTTTTTTATTTAAAGACAAAATTAAAATAAACCAGACCCTCTGTGACAGTCATAGGTGGTCTTCCCTGTGTGGTCACTGGTGACTGGCTACTGCTTTCAAGATGTGGCAGTACCCAGGATTCCCATGACTTGACTCCGGGTACCCACCGTGATGAAAAGGTCCAGTGTTTGCTACAAAGGGGAGCACATGTGTGTCTACAGAAGAGAGAAACAAAACACCTCCCCTGTATTTTTCTATTTGTGCACTCTCGACTTCATTAAAATTGCATCCCGATCCGGTCGCTTGCTTTCGTTAATAGCTCCTCAGAGGAATAGCCATTGCTAGAGCATGAATACCGTGATCCATTTTCTCTGATTATTGTTTTTGCGATGTTGCTAATTTGACAGCTCCTGCTGAACATGGGCTCATTATTTTGTGTCATTGTTTTGGGAAAAGAAATATCAAACGAACAGCAAAGTAACTTGCACAGAAACATGTAGTGGGTAGGTTGGGGGCTGAGCAGTTTCCTCCATGCATAGTGGCAGAGCGGCCCAAATGGAATGGTGAGGGCCGAACCGCTGACCCCGGTGAGAAGCCTGCTCCTCTCTCAAGACTCAAAGGGAATCGCACAACTCCCAGGCCAAACAAGGGCGTAGCCATTGTTCCTTTTTGTTCTATCTGCACATCAGTATCTCCTCCCTCTGTCTCTCTCTCTTTCTGTAATCTAGACATGCTTCTAAATTTTCACCTCTACATATTTATGTTTGTAACTCTGTTCTAGACTCTCCCTCTCTCTCTCTCTCTCTCTCTCTCTCTCTCTCTCCCCCCAAGTCCTTTGAGGGAGAAGCATCCGCCACTGCCTATGAAGTCTTGCGAGCTCAGGCGCCTACAGTCCTCTCTGCTCTGTTGGCTGCTTCCCCTCAGCCAAACCATCTCTGTTCTCAAATGTACCATTTGCTCTTTCACTGTTGGTCAGACAGTTATTTTGGCGTCACTCTAATCCACCTGTCTTCTTCCCGAGCACCCACACGGGCGCCCCTTTATCGTAGGTGCCTGCAGAGGATCGTTCTTTCAGAGAAGCACTGGCCATGTCTCACCCCTTTCACAAAGGCGAAGTCTCCGTGGCGCCGTGTTCTCCCAGCCCTCGCCGCGAGGGCCCAGCCGCCAGCCACACGCTCGCTCCGCAGCGCTCTGGCACCTTCGGGGTGAGGAGTGTCTTTTTCTTGCATTCTGTTGCCAGAGAGCAAGGAAAGCATCACACCCGAACAATGTAGATGTCCCAGATACTGAGAACAGAGAGAGAGGAACTCTAACAGATTCCCCACTTGATAGTAAAGCTTGCCCTAGTAATTCATACAACCAGGAAGGAAAGAGGATGTGATAAATAATGTGCATTTACACGGAAGCTGTTGCAATCTTTCTGATAAATACTGTGGGGAAATAGATTAATTTTTCTCCTTTCCCAGTATCGTTTGCCCAGTTGAGCTACCTGGGGATATTTATCACTCTACATTTTCTTATAAAGCATAATTAAAGCACCCTTCAAGAGCTGGAGCTGTGAAATTAATCTTTGAGAGCAAGTGGCTGCCAGTCTCGGTCGCCTGGTAACCATCTTCAGGAGGTAAACACCGCGGCCTACACCCAGCACCTTTCCTCTCATCCGCCCGCGTCTCGGCAGGTCTGGGACTCGGGCGCGGATCCCGGGGACCCTCTTCCCGCCTCTGTGCGGCCGGTGGGCTGCGGCCTCCTTCCCCGGGGGGCTTTCTCCTTGCGGTTCTCGATTCTGGAGACTTCTCTCATC
>PVIC010040763.1:0-16519 GCA_004025085.1 Thryonomys swinderianus
GAAGGAAGGAAAGAAAGAAAGAAAGAAAGAAAGAAAGAAAGAAAGAAAGAAAGAAAGAAAGAAAGAAAGAAAGAAAGAAAGAAAGAAAGAAAGAAAGAAAGGCTGTAGCAAACATCAACTTCAGGATCTGCATCTCAAGGGGCAAGGACTTTTTGGTTATACATAGGACCTGAGGGACTACATACAAAAGAACAGAACCATGACTAAAGGTAGATAGCAAATGAAACAAAGTAAGGAAGCACTAGTTACATTCTGCGACTAAAACCTTTTCCTATAAGCACTGAGCCCCATGACTTCAGAGCCTTCACCCCAAATTGTAATTTGGTTTATAGCACTGATCTATCTATCAGAGCAGCAGGGGTGCAGAGCACTTCTGAGGCAAGGATATTTTAATGTGGTAAAGAGAAAGTCATCAGTTAGTACCTCTGAGTCTATGCATTTGAAATGAATATAACTGGTGCTGGATTGGGATATTCTTTGCAAAAATACTGTCTTCAAAGGCATGACACCACTCCACTATTACAATGTTGATTCCTCTACCCCAGAAATAAACACTCAAGTCTTAGGTCCAGTGGGATCTGCCTAGGATCCTGTTCAGGTAATTCTGGCATTATCACCTCTATTCTCAACATCTTGACATCTTGGGCTGCCAGAAGACTGCATTCATTGTGTTATCGTCTTTCCTCACTCTATTCTTAATCCTTGTGGATTCTACTAATGCCTTGGAACATTCTGGGGCCTTGATCTTTTAAAATGTTGATTCATCTAGAAAGCATCTGCTGCAGGCAACAATCTTGTCACATGTTACAAGTCAGAGAAGGATGTGTTAGAGGAAAGGAAAACTTTCATTTACTCTCTTGTAACCAACCCAAAGGTCAGCAGCACTGCCTGGACCTAGACTAGAAAATTAATCCTAGAAGCTAAAGAAGGGCTTTCAGCCACAAGAATAGCCAGCACACATCCCTGCTTAACTCTGTCTTCTCTGTTTCATCTATGTGAGCATCGGTATAGACTCTCTCTTCCTGTGGCTGTGCCTGTGGACTTTCTCCTCCTTTTCCTAAAGACCTCTCTTGGATGTTTCTGGCTCCTTTGAAAATCCTCAGGGAGGCCTGAGCACATGCAGAAACCCTGCTGTTGGCCACAACTTTGGGGGCTGGAGCCAAGTCTGAAAACCAGTCCAAGTTTAGAAACAAGGAGTTAATAGTCTTTAATTCTTCTTGGGTTTGTGTCATGCTGAAGTTAATCAAGTGTTTCACTTAGTCAAAGCCCATCAGATTTTTTATATCAACTGTTTTGCAAGGATTCTGCCTTCTCTGACCTAGTAAATAGCCAAAAAAAAAGGTTGATGCATAGAAAAATTACAATATTTGCACAAAGACCTATAAGAGTTGAACACATCCAAACTGAATAAAGATTCTGAGCTATTAGCCTTGGAAATCTACAGTAATATTTTCATACAGCTGCCTGAAGCTTTCCTACATTGCTGGGTCTCTCCTCACCCATCTCTGTCTCTGTCTCTATGTTTCTCTATTCCTGTCTCTCTGTGAGTCTCTGTGTCTCTCTTGGTGCAGGTACAATTTTATTCATCTTGAATACCTAAGATATAGACACATTCCCTGTGTACCTTATGCTCCTTTCTTTAAAAAAAACACAAATTGATGTATCTCTTGAGTATGTGACTCAATATTGTGAAATCCAACTTATTCTCAAATGAATTCTATTAAATGATAATCATACCATGTAATTTTCCTCCAGTTCTTTAGTGACATTATCATAATACTCTGAAATAACTTCTGTTGTTATGGCCTGCATATAGTTGGACCCCAAAGACATGGTTTAGTCCTGATTTTTATATATATCTCAAAAACAATCATCACAAACAGCAAATTATCATCTCTAGTAAGACTAACAGCTTTCAGATTCCAGGAAACCATGTTATTTGAATTCTAACCTCTTTGGGTGCTTCTTGGTGTCTTTTGCCTCCCATCAGTCTCTGAGAAATCACTGAATGTTGTATTCCATGAGAATCGCTGTACTCTTTCCATAGGTGATCTTGTTCGTAGGTATAATTATCAGATAACCAATGAGAGCACACAACTTCATTTGACTCTTGTATTGGTGGTCCTAGCGATATATCTTTTTAAAATTATTCAAAGGTCAAAGGGCCGGGGATTTAGCTCAAGTGGTACCGCACCAACTTTAGATGCACAGGGCCTGAGTTCGATCCCTGGTACCACCCACACACAAAAAAATTAAACAAAATTAAAAATAAATAAATAAATAAATGAAATTTAAAATTATTCAAAGGAACCTGCATTTCCACATACACTGAATAAATCTAGGACCTCAACTCTGGCAAATATAGTTGTCTTCAATGTCTCTGTAGCTAGTACCACAACTTATCCTTGCCTTCTCCTTCTCTCCATCACACCCCATTCCATACCAGCCAATCTATCCTTAAGTCCCATTGATTGTACTCTTCACGGTTCTTGAATCTAGTCTCTCTATCTCCATTCCCAGCCTTAGTCAATGCTACATCATATCACTACCCATCTAGACTTCTATCAATGGCCTCTTAAAAATTCTCTACATCCCCTCTTGTTCCTTTAGCTTTAAAAAGGCTGTACTTGATCCTAGAACCTAGGACATATAGGTGCGTGATTCTCAAGGAGAATGCAATAGGGCCTTGTAAGGTTGTCAAAAAACATATTTCTGAAGGGTTGCACACCATCTGGAGTGCCCTTTTCCTTCTTTTCTAGGGTTAGTACCATACCTAAATAGTAAGCAGTAAGCCCTCGTGGCTAATCAGCATGTGTAGTTTCTGAGTGGATTGGAGCAAGAAGAAAAAATGAGGGCACTGAAATTAAAATCTGTGTCCACTGAAGGGTTTTTAAAGTCATAAAAGTTACATGAATAAAGCAGTGTCTGAGGAAGACAACTGTGGCAGGGTGCAATGTGTCAGAAGGACAATCTACAGACAGAAAGATGATCCCTTAAATACTGTTAGATGTCAACCCAACATCCAGCTCCTGGAGTTAACCTTACATGGCATAAGCCAGTTTTGACAGTTCTGTTTCTCCCACCACAAATCCTTCTAAGGGTGTGCATGTGACACATCGACTGAGATATGAGAGACCTGTGAAAAGTTTCTTCACTTCTCATTGCACATCAAGTTCCCAGCAAAGCAGCCCTTGAGATAACAATGAGCACACAAAAGCTTCAAGAAGGAGCATACTTGGACAGCTGTGGGAGAAAAGTGATAGCAGTAGTTGGGGGCAAGAGAAAGTCCCACTGTGGTGTAGTTTCAGTGAAAGCTTCGGCTCACCAAAGATCTCTGAAGATGACAGTTATTTTGAGTTGGGGTGAGGAGGCTTGACCTTTATATGCTTGTGGCAAATAATCATGGAGTATTGGCTGCTCTTAGAAAAGAAACATCAAGTTGGCCATTTGAACCGTGAATTGAGAACAAATGACAAATAAATGATAAAATGATTGTAGTTTTAAAGCCTAGTAAAAGCACCCTGGCTGTGGTGCCTGTTTACCAGTCCCATGCATTCACCTATCCAAAGCTGTCATCCTTCTACTTGTATCCAGACCTTTTTATTCTGTCTTCCTCCCAACATGGTGTACTCCTGAAACCTTACTCAGTTTTCACCAATATCAAGTTTCCCTTTCTTTAGTAAATAACTCCCAAGTTTTAGCTAGGTACTTAAATTCCAGGTAAGGATAATACTTTACTCTCCTTCAAAATTTGATATATTTGCTAGACTAAATCCTATTTATTGGAATTAAATACAATTAAGCTATGTTTAAGTTGTCTTTCCCCAGTAGAAGTTTCATATGCTCTCCTGAACTTTCTATTTTAGTATTTTCTGGGACATAATGAGAACTCTTAAACCCTGATATGGAAGTTCCATAGTGAGGATCTGAGAGCGGCCTTCATCAGCCTTCCTTGCATATTTATGAACTATGATATGAGAGGCAAACATATATTCCAAACCAGCCACTAAATAGCAAGTTTCTTTTGCAGCATTTTGGCATACACCTTGAGAAATACATTTCTAATAAGTTTTTAATTTACAAACAAACTTATCTGGCATAACTAATAAATTAGAGTGCATAACATGACAGTATTAATAAAACTGAAAGTTCTGTGGATTTTTGTAGTTCAAAAATCAGTGGCCATGAAATATTTAAACACATCAGCAGCCAGAGAAGCTGTTGAAGACACTGGAATATTTACAGTGGAAGACAGGAAGAATTGTGGTATTTGTGTTTCCATTAGACCAAGGAGCCATTTTCGTCTTGGGCCAATCTAGAAATTATTTTTTCCTTCCAAAACCTGACTTGGATAAAATCCTGTCCATCACAAATGTGGATGAGAAGTCATAGAAGGAAAAAACTGTATTTCTCCTGAGCAGAGAACAGAGCCACAACACAGAGAAGATCTTCCAGAGTTGTATGATAAAAGCAATGTTGGATGGAACCAACCAACCTAGTTATAACTGCTACGTCTCAAGATTTCAAAGAAAATTTTGAACAAGTCCCCATGAACACATAATTTGTGATGCATTTTGAGAAAGACTATGCTTCTCTAATTTCCTAGCCTTCATGCAACCATATGACTGGTTCTGATTGTGAAAAAGAGTGATGCATTATTCCTAAACTTAGGCATTTAACAACCAACATATGAAAAACCTTACCACAGGGAGAATACCACACCCAATTGATTTCTTTCATTGATTTTTACCTAACACTTAAGGAAGAATTCACGTCAATTCCCAAGAATGCATAGAGAAAATTAAGAGGAAGGAATATACCCCTACTTATTCTAAGAGCCCACAATTATTCTGAGAACAAAAACTGGAAAGACATTACAAAAGAGAGAGATCTATGACCAAATTGCCTCATGGAAATAGATATAAAAGTTATTGAAGTTCTAGCCAATTGAAACAAGAAATATATTATAAAAATATAATTCATCATAACTAAGTGGAGCTCATTCTAGAAATAGAAGCTAATTGTAACATGCAAAATTCAACCAATATAATTTACCACATAAGCAAATCAATAAAGTAAAACTATATTATCATCTTAATAGATGCAGAAATAACATTTGATAAAATTCAGTAACTATATCAATGTAAACTTTTTCAGCAAACTTTGACTAGAAGAAAAATTCTTCAGCCTAGTAAAGGGCATTACAAAAGCACTACTCCATTAATATAGTCAATAATAATGATGGAATGATTCCCCTCAGAATCATGTCCACTCTTGCTACTTCTAGGTAATACTGTACTAGAAATTCATTCCAGTGAAATGAGACAAAAAAGAAAATAAAATGCGTTCAGACTAAAAATAGTAAAACTGACCAAAGGTGGCATGATTGTCTATGTAAAAAATCCAGTAGAATCTACAAAGACATGGTTAGAAACAATAAGTGAGTTCTCTTTATGGATGGAAATTTATATTTTAAAATAATACCTTATGAGGGCTGGGAAGTTAGCTCAATGAAACTGCACCTACCTTGCAAGTATCAAGGGCTTGAGTTCAACCCCTGGTGCTGCCCCACCCCAAAAAATTAAAAATAAAATAAAATAATACCTTTTGTTACAGTATCAAATATATGAAAGATGTATGGATTGTGATGGCTTGTATGTAGATGTCCCCCCCAAAGCCTTATGTAGTTAGGTAGGGACATGAGGTTAGATTTAAAGTATATAAATATGGATTAAGGGTTTGGTACTGGAATTAAGAGTATGGATAATGGAAATCTCACCCTAGGTTTTGGGTGGGACAAATCAGTAGGTCTGTAGCCCAGATGGAATATAAAGGGGCCAGAGGAAGGCAAACTTGCTGCTGCTTCTGGCTGCTTACTGCCTTCTGACTGCCATGCCATGAACTGTTTCTTCTCTGCCAAACAACTGTGTCGCGAAACTTTGCCTTTGAGCCAGATGACTCTGGACTGAAACTTCTTCAAACAATGAGCTGAAATAAACCTTTCTCCTTTAACTGCAGGTATTGGGTATTTTATCTCAGCAATAAGAAAATTAACTCTGAATAAATCTTGCAAAAGTTGTGTGAGCTCTATCTACTAAAAAAAATTGTTAAGAGAAATTAAAGTTCACGATCTTAAGTCTCAATATTTTAAAAATGCCAATTCTCCCCAGGCTAATCTATATAAGGTGCCTTGTGTACAACTAAACACACACACACACACACACACACACACACATTTTTTTCAACTCATTCTAAATGAAACTCTCAGTAGGCTTTTTTGTGGAAATTAATGGAATGCTTTTAAAGTGAGCAAGGACCTAGATTAGCAAAAGCAACTTGGAAAAATAAAAATTTGAAAGAGTAACACTCTGTGACCTCAAAATTCTTCAAAAACTCCATTAAGGAAGACAGGGTGGTATTGACATAAAGGTAGACAGAACAAAAAAACCCAGAATGTCCAGAAACAATCCACATATATAAGATCAAGTGATTTCTGATAAAGATGCAAAGACAAAAGAGGGAAAATAGTCTTTTCATCAAATAACACCATAACTATTAAGCAATTCATATGCCAGTAGAAGGAACTCTACAAGAAAACAGAAGAGAAGAATTTTGTGAATTGTGCTTGGCAAATACTCGTATGTGTGACAATAAGGGCACAATCCAAAAAAGAAAAAAAAAATACAAAGCCGGGCGTGGTGGCTCACGTCTGTAATCCCAGCATTTGGGAGGCAGAGGCAGGAGGATTGCTGAGTTCAAGGCTTGCCTGGGATACATAATGAGCTCAGGGCCAGCTGGAACTACAAAGCGAGACCCTGTCTCAAAAAAAAAAAAACATTAAGTGGGTTCTATCAAATGAAAATTTTGGTCTTCAAAAGACAGTGTTGGGAGAACTAAGGAAAAGCTCACAGAAAGAAATAAAACACGTTCACATTGCAGGGTATATGAAGAACTCCAAAACCAGTCACAAGAAAATAAACAACCCAAAAAGTTTTGAATAGACATTTTACCACAAAAAGAACACGGATGGCAAATAAGCATAGAAACAATGCTTAGCATGATTAGGGAAACTCAAAATTATAATAAGATAACATTACATACTTATATTCCATCTATTTAGAATCAATAAAGTTGTAAAATTCGACCATATATACTAAGTGTGGGGGAAATATGGGTAAATGGGAATTCTCATACCTTTTCAGCAAGAATATCAATTGATACATCCAAAAGAGTTGGGAAGTTTCTTTAAAAATTGACCACACATTTACCATATGATTCAGCCATTTCAGTCAGAATAATTATGATGACTGAATAAAGTTAGGGAAAAGAGCACTTAGTATATGATTCCACTTATATAAATTCCAAAACATACAAATTAATCTAGAATGAAAAAATCTTTTAGTGATTGCCTTGGGGGAGGTATCTAGGAGAATGGAAAAGAAAGAATACATAGGTGTGTAAGTAAATGTTTGAGACTGAAAGATATGTTCAATATATTAAGTATGGTGATGGTATAAACATGTGTCACAACTTGTCATACTTTGAATGTTGGCAATATATTGTAACTCGGTTACTGCTAAATAAAGCTGTGTTTTGGAAAAGTCCTATAAGGTAAAATTCAGGTCAAAGCTGGGGCTCTCAATAAAAGTTTTTATTTATGGGTGGAGATTTAGCTCAGTGGTTCCAACGCCTGCCTCTCAAGTGCAAGGTCCTGAGTTCAATCCCTGGTAACCACATATAATGCTGGGCGTGGTGACTCACGCCCACCAGCAATCAGTACCACATACCACAGTGTTGGGGGTGATGGCTCAGGCCTGTAATCCCAGCACTCGGGAGGCAGAGGCAGGAGGATTGCTGAGTTCGAGGCTTGCCTGAGGTACATAGTGAGCTCAGGGCCAGCCTGAACTACAAAGTGAGACTTTGTCTCAAAAAAAAAGTTTTCATTTGTATGAAATTACTTGGAGAAAATATGATTAAGATTATGACCATTCTCTATCCTCTTTTAGATTCTCTTACTACTAAACTGAGAGAAAGAAAATTAACAAAACAGCAAAAAGTGTGCCAGGTCCATTAAATGTTTTGCAAAAAGAATTATGTATATGGCCACTAAATTGAATTGACAATAATTATATATTGAATTCCAGTAACTTTTTATTTTTCGAGGTGTACAATTAATTGGTTTTCAATACATTCCCTTAAATTGTACACTAACACCACTGATTGTAGAACGTTTTCCTCACCCCAAAAAGGAACACTGTATTTACCAGTTAGCACTCACTTCCCGTTTCTCCTTTGTCTCAACTCTAGAAACCACTAATCCATTTTCTGTCTCAGTGTGTTTGCTTATTCATGTATAATAGACTCAAACAATCTTAAAGATCTTGCATCTGACTTCTGTCATTTGCTATAATCTTCTTGTGATTCACACTGGATTATGGGTCATTACTTCATTGTTTATAGATGAATAATATTCTACTATATGGAAACACCACATTTCGTTTATCCACTCATCTATTTATTGATGAGTATAATAAGTTTTCCAGAGCCTTGTACTCCTGAAGTGGTCACAAGTCTGTTCAAAACAAACAAAACAAAACAAATATCTTAGTATTTAACATTTATAAGACTGTGTACCTTGAAAATATGTAATCTTTACTTCTCAATAAAATATTTTAAAACAAACTATCTGTGGGTTGCCAGTCTTACTCTAGGTATGGCAAAGAGCAGACTAGAAAATAACTTCTATAAGGAAGATGCAGGAATATAAGGATCAGTGGGTAGCAGAATACCTCTCAGAGAGAAAATTAGGGTCTGATTCAGATTATCCTTTATTTTCAAGCTAGGGGTCTCCATTCATCTGGTGAGCAAGGTTCGGAAAATGCTGCTTTCAGTGCCTGCTGTGAGATCCCTTCTTTCCCTTTTCCAAATGGAAGTGCTTATTTTTAACCACTGTAACTTGCATGCATGTTGGAGCAGAAGGCCAAATAATTTGTCTTCTTTTGAGAACCACGACTGGACCCAGTGTGAAGACTTCCACACATTGCTCATAAATGCATAACAGGTTTCTTGATTGGATACTACTTTGGAAGACCTTGGGGGATGGCACAGGTTGTTTTGTGAGTGGGTTTTTTAAAAAAATCAGGTTTCTTATAGAAGTAAAAGCTAAAATTTTCCTTTAAGTAATTTGTTAGGAGGAATTTTCTCTAGAAAAATGAATTTAGTGAAGGAACACAGAACAGGAGAAAATATTTAAGGGAAAATGTGGTATTAAGTGTAGAATAACTTCACTTGATATATGGAAGGGTTCTGGAGCATTACAAATATTTCCACCTTGAAGCAAGGAAGATGGCCTTCAGAACCCAGTGGCACTGAGTCATCAGATGAGGGCCACCCCTAGGAATATAAAGATCATCTTTTGTTCATGGTGGGTTCCTTTTGGTAGAGGACAATTTTCCAGAAGGATAAACATCTTTGAGAGATTGACCAGTATTCATAATAGCTGAAAGATGCACAAAGTTGCCTAGTGAAAGAGCTCGCGGTGGGAGAGCAATTGGATCCAACACAGGGAAAATAGAAGCAATGGGATATTTGGCAAACAGAAGTGAAGACCATGGCAGAGAAATTTATTGCTCATTGGCTATCCATGTTTCCTCACACTTCTGTCCTTTTGTAGACAAATGAGATCACGTGGCTAAAGGGCTTACAAAGCAACCCTTAACATTTTCAAGTCAAGCATTTCAGAGCTCTCTAGTCTCTCTTTTTTCTGGTTTTAGCAATCATGAAGCTTCAGTGTTAAGATGTTAGCATCTGCATCACTCAGCGTCACTGAGTCATTATGTGAACCACAGCAACCCCAGACAACCACCTGTTGAAACACATATTGGGTCACACATTAGCCTTATATCCTGAGCTCAAAGTAAACTTTTGTTGTATTAAGCCACTGGTTGGAGGTTACTCTGTGTCTTACTTTCCTCATCACTGGAACAAAATAGCCAAACCCCACAACTTAAAGGAGAAGAGGTTTGTTTTAGCTAACAGTTCTAGAAATTTAAGTCTATGTTTGGCAGACTGAAACACAGAATTGGCATGGTGGAAGCTGCTCACACCATGGTAGCCAGGAAACCGAGAGAGAAGAGGGAGGCCAATGAGGGAGATACACCCTTGACCCACCTCTTCCAACCGGGCCCCACTTCCCAACAGCACCCTCAACCGCTGAACTCACCAGTGGATGAATCCACTGATGAATGCAGTGTCCCCCAAATCCATCAACCCTCTAAACACCCAACCTTTAAGTGTGTGTGTAAATGTGCGTGTGTGTGCAGGGTCATTCCAGATTTAAACCACAAGGCTTTGTTATCATCATATGAATTAGACTGTTGGCTAAGTTTCAATAAGGAAAGCAGAACCACTGTAAGTGACACGGAATTGCAATTATGATGAGGATTTGAGCTCATGTACTTGTGAAACCTACTGAAGAACTGCAAGCTGCTGTTTCTGCATATAGTGAAGAGGCTGAAACCACTGCAGAGAACATGGCCAGAACTGAGAAAGAACAGTTGGACATGAGCTGAGTGATAGCACCAATAATCTGCTCTTAATAATGTGGGTGGCCTGAAGACACTGGCATCTTTTGTCACAGAGCTGCACATGCGTCTGACTCAAAGAAGCTGAAGATCAGACAGAAGCTGAAAAACCTGTGGGCCCAGCTGTTGTCCTTTATCAACAGAGTTAGCAAGTATATCCACAGCAATATGTACATCCTGCTGCATTGTAGTCAGCTTGCCATCATCGTGACAAAATACCTGACATAAGGAAACTCAGAGGAAAGTTTTATTTTGGCTTACAGCTTCAGAGGTTTCAGTCCATGGTTGTCAGGTTGCATTGCTGTGGGCCTGTGGTGAGACAGAACATCATGGCAGGGAGATTTGGTAGAACAAAGCTCCTTACCTAACATCATGGCAACCAAGAAGCAGAGAAAGAGCTACTGAGATTGAGCTAGTGGGTTTCCTCCTTCTGATTTTGTTCCATTAGTCCCCACCACATTTCATGGTGCAGTACACATTCAGAGTGGGTCATCTCCATCAGTTTGCTGTCCCAAATGCCAGTTATCTCTGGATCTACCCTAACAGACACACCCAGAAGTGTACTTTATTAATTTCACAGTCATTTCTAAGTCTATGAATCAGATCAATATTAGCCATCACATACCTTTGGAGAATAATAGCTACTATTTCACCTTTAATTTCTAAACTGCCATGCGATCTACCATAGTAAAGACTCGTATAGGAAAGGTGTGTCAGTCAATTCTCACTAGAGAAACAGATTTAATGCAAGATGTATAAATATATAAGGATTCACAATGTAGGCTTACAACAGTAGCCTGCAGAGTCAGAGAGAGAGAGAGAGAGAGAGAGAGAGAGAGAGAGAGAGAGAGAGAGAGAGAGAGAGAGAGAGAGAGAATGCAAAAGGAGCTGTTTGTGTGCTGGAGATCCAAAGGATCCAGTCAAAGTTGGAAGGTCTGGAGCTCACTGTAGTGTCCCAGGTGAGTCTGTATCAGGAGACTGAAGGGTCTTGCAATGGAAGCTGAAGAGTCTGTGCCGGGAGCCAGGAGATGACGTCCAAGGTGAAGGTGAAGACTGAAGCTCTTCCATAGAAACAGAAGTGAGCTTTCCTACTTCATTTCCCTTCTATTCCATTCAGAGGACAATCCTATTAGTTGTTGCCACTCACATGCCATGTGGGTCTGTGGGTCTTTTATCTTCAGTAAATCCCTTCAGCTACACTCAGAACTATGCTGATCCAATTTAGTCTGGTGTTTCTTACTCAAGTGAACATAACTAGTTAACTGTTACAGTTTACCCCTTCTCAACTTGACATATTTCCTTTAACTGTACTTAATCTCTAGATAGGACAAGTTTATAATTACACCTAACATCTTACAACTATCCTGCATACAAACAGAAATGCAATAATTCCCTCCTTAGAATAGAAAGCAAGTTTTCTTTAGGTGATGCTTACACCAATACTAACTCTATTAACATTGTATTACATAAAAAGCATATCAAAAGAGCACTATGACAATTATAATCTTCACTTTTCTAACTCATCATGGGGGCATACTGGTATTTGGAAATACCTTCTTCTACTACCCATTCTATATTACTTTAACTAAAGAAAAAAACCTTGGCTCTTTCCCTGGCAGAGTGATCCATAGCTTCATTTCTGAAGGTTCTGGGCCATTTGTCATCCTGCTTGGATTGGGGTGTTGCAATTTTGTATTGACATTAATAGTAGGGTATGGTAATACTCGGAAACACTCTAAGGGATCTCCTTCACTCCAAGTACATTCTTCCTTTCTTCCATTGTGTAATAAGAGTCCAATTTCCTCTTGATGGTCTGAATTAATCCTTCTTGTGAATGCATTAACTCCCTTTTTATCTTGTCTACTCAGGAGGAGCATGAGGAGACCAAAATGATCAGGGGAAAGTCTTAGCTTACAGTTTAGTGGAATCATTGTTGTGCTTCCTAGCAAAAGCCTTCCTCCCTCTGGAACTAAATCTTCTAGGTCCACAGAGTATAAGGTTGTGGGAACAAGAAGCAAAAATTTTTCCAGTGCGTGACTCAGGGTAACAGTCAGTGGTACCACTTCTACTTCCATCCTTTGAATGTTGTTTATGCAAGACACAGTATCATACACTGACCACTGATTCAGAGCATATGCAGCCTTTGGAAGAAAGGTGCCCCAGCTTTGCAAGCTATTGCCACCTAACTGGATCTATAATTGTATCTTCAAAAGCCCATTCTTCCTATCAACCCAGAGCTTCAGGATGGTGAGGAACATTGCAAGACAATGAATTCAATGAGCATGAGCCTATTGCTCCCTTTTTTGTTCCTTGGTCAGAGGCCTGCTGTGTGAAATTCCATGTGGTGGAAAGGCATTCTCTAAGTACCTAGATGGTAGTTTGGGCAGAAGCCTTATGTGCAGAGAAGCCAAGCCCATATATAGAATAAGTATCCATGCCAGGCTATAAACCTTTTGGGTGTTGCCACCCATAGCAAGGGTGTCCTCCATTACCCATATCCCGGAGAGTTATTACCCATTCAGGCGGTATTCATACAACCTTAATTCACATTAACACACCCTAGATCCAGCCACTTCCAAAAAGCCCCACCTATGAGCACAAGAGACATTGGTGGGAGCATCTAGATACAAACTGTAAAAAAAAAAATTAAAAAAAAATAAAAAGAAATTATGTGAGACATAGCTTCAGGTTAGCTAAGTTAACATACCAAGCCAACACATGTAGCATAACAATAAAAAACCCCATAGAGATGGCAATATGGCACCCAGAGGTGGATTTATTAAAAAAGAAAGAAAGAAATTTAGGAGAATAAGGTCAATCGAGAAAGTATCAAAATGAAGTAAGGTGATTCATCAATTCTTCGTAAAGCAACAAGGAGGAAAATAATGTAGGAAATAAAATCTAGTGTGGTACACAATTTGGTAGGTAGTGTTTAAGAACACAGTTTTGTGAAATCAATAATTTACTCACAAACTTGTGTTTTTACATAAATTACTTCTTTGTGACTTATACATATGAAAGTGTGGATAAGAAACTTTTCTAATAGACTTGTGAAGACTGAATAAAGAAAAAAAACTTCGAATTATGTGCAGTCTACACATGCTTATAAAATGTTAATATTTAATCATGCTTTAAAGTGTAATATATACATTTATGATTCTCAGTGAATCTCTAGGTGGTCTTCATGAAGTTCTGGGTGAAACGCTTCCTCCATGTATTAGTGGTAGCTAGATTACCAAAATGGGGCCTCTTACTAATGATTTTAGCCAAGATCCTGTATCCAGAATGGACAAAACCAAGTCTGCAATCTCTGTTGCTAAATACTTCCCACTTGAAAGTATATGATACAATAGGCACCTCATTAACATGGTTTATTATTTTTATTTTTGTTAATACAATTTTTAAGTTCAGAAAATAAGTATTTTACACACATGGGGGCAGGGTATGGATGGAGAAGTATCTGGACTTCTTGCCCCGCCCCCAGCCCATATGGTTTTTGGCAGGAGTAAGTTGTCTGGAGTCACACCCCCACAATTAAAACGGTAATGAGAGGCACAAGAGTTATGGGAGAGGGGCAGTACCAGGCATGCCACAGGTGGGGCACCATTTGATAACATTTCTCACGCAGCAAGCCACAGCTGACACCTTTTTGCTTGGGGCTCCACCTGTGCTTTTGATAGGAAGGGCCATAGGAAATTCCGGAGTAGGTGCTGGATCACAGAACTCCTCAAGTTTCTGAGTCGGCCCATTCATGAAAACATTTGACTCAGCTTCGCCAACTAAGATGCCAACTTCAGCTGGTGTGATGCTGATAAAATTTTTCCATGGATAGTGGCCACCTAGCCATGGCACTGGGGCTGGTTTCATGGGCTGGCCTTGGGCTCCCTTGGGCTAATGGCAGGATCATGAGCTGCCCCTACTCAGCAGCTCTTGGACTGGCACCAACTTTTATGTATTTCTATGTGTCACCCACCCATTTTTATGTATTGGTATGTGTTGTTGACACTGGTCTTCTGATCTAGTAAAGCGATACATTTACATCTGTGAATAATCAGGGCAAAAATAAAATCTGTATTTAAAAAATAAAACAAACACACCTAAAATCAGCCCTGTAGGTTCACTGAAGGCACCTTGCTTCTTGTTGGTTAAATAAAGTCAAGTGTGCAAGCAATGATAATTGTGGCTTATCAGACTTAGTTTGGGATCTGGGGGCACCTTTCATAAGACTGTACCTGTGTGCCATTCTCTCTCTCTCTCTGTCTCTCTCTCACTCTCCTCCTCCTCCTCCTGTGTCTCTTTCTATGTGTAAGAAGCTGCTTTGAAATGAGTTGGTATACAGATTTTCAAAGCTATGTATTTGGTTGACTGTTTTGTCACTTGAAGAGATTCAGTCCTCTTTTAAGGGTAGGCCTGTGGAGCCACGATTGGATAAGACCTAATAGATTAAAAAAATTCGTAAAATCATCTTTTTGTAACATAAATATAGTAGGCCTTTCCAGTTTCTATCATGAAAAAGAAGAGAGGTCTTCAATAATACATTAAATAATGAGAGAGTCGCATCTACTGAGTTTCACATCTGGGTTCTTGCCAAGGTCTCTAGGGTAGTGGGCAGGGGTTTTCTGAAGCACCTGATGATCATGGACCCTATGTCATCTTTCACCAAAATGATGCATTAACTGCTTGACTCTAGTAGTAACTAGAAAGAAAAATAAGCTGGAAGTATAGCCCAATAGTACAATGCACATATGAGGTCCTGAGTTTGATTCCCAGCACCATAAACAAAAGAATAAAAAACTCTGATAATTAGCTAAGCCCATGATTCTAAGAATAAATGATTACATTACATGGCTTCTCTTGCAGAAATGTATTCAAGTTCTGGGCAATGGGATTTGGTGAAAATGCTGTATGCAACTTTTGAGTAAGTTGTTTAAAGGAGCTGATACAGTTGGCAAGAGGCTTTTACTTTCTTTTCTTCCCTACCTGGGATAGAGGTACAAAATTTACTTTGAAATCAGTGCAAATGTAGTCTAACAAAGATAGAGGGAATAGACAGAATATGTTGATTTTTCCTTTTGTTTGATATATTAGCCTATTTTGAACGATAATGATAAATCCTGTCTCAGTATAGCAAAAGTAATATCCATTGTTTGTTTCCTTCACATTTTACTCCTCTCATATACCCATTACAAATCTCTCTACCACCATTATATTACAAAACAAACAAAGAATCATTTTTCTAGCACTTAAGTGGCAAAGCAGGAAAGAGATAAAGGACATTTTTTGCATGCCTTTTTCTTGGAGCATCTCTGTGACGTCCATCTTACTTAACTCAATCCAACAAACTATATGTACTAAGACATACAGTACATGTTATAGTTAAGGACAATACTGCCTGAGCTGAGCTATGTCTTGGATGCTTAGATGCCATGGATGCTTGGATTCCCCCTCATATCCTGTTGGCACTGTAGGGCATGCAGCCCTCCTCCCTGTGGGGTAAATGGTCCTCTGCTTCCTGCGTGGCCTATGTCCTGTTGTGCTGCCTCCTTCAAGCCACCGGGGTCACAAATCTGGCACAAACTTCTTTCCAGGTCAGAGGACTCCTGGACAGGGCTATTTGGTAGGGACAGACAGGGTTTGAGGCATCTGCGAGTATAAACAAGATTCCTGTGAAGAGGACACATGGTCAAGGTTAGTCACTTAGGCCTGGGGCTGTCCACCAGGGTAAAGCAGTGTCCTGTGAAAAACCCACGACAAACCATCTGAGTCCTCTGGAGTCCATCTGAGCAGAGCGAAAGACTTAGGCTTCCTCCGGAGTGAGACTTTAAGATCAAATTAGAAAAAACTCATAACACAATTATGCTTTGGAAAGGAAGTGTTTTATGCTCTTTGATTTGTTCTTTAAAATGATTTTTTTCTTTTTTCCCCCTCCCTCCCTC
>PVIC010040764.1:0-16496 GCA_004025085.1 Thryonomys swinderianus
TACAAGCTGGATTGATTTCTCATAGCTCCTACTATTTTAAGAAATCTTTACTTTTCCGGTCACTAACTGCAACCTTGTCTTCTATGTTCCTATCATTTAGTATATTTTTCAGTAAACTTTGGTACAATAAAACAAAAATAGAGGAAGTTTACAGAGTAAATGAGTTCTGAAATACTAAAATTTAGCAGTGTGATTGAAAATCCCTGGAATCTAGGATATCAATCTATACTTTAGCATATCAATCAATACTTTGGAAATTGTAGCACAAGGAAGCCATTGTGACAGGGTATGATTTGAACTGAAGTCTATGGCCACACCATGGACTGATTTCGTCTGATTTGAATGAAACATGGGCTATGGTCTCCCTTGTAATGCTTTATAAAATTCAATTACATAAATTTTAAAACATTTGATACTGTTCTATAGCTTTCAGACATTGGCAGTTTTTCCTTTTGATTTTTCAGTTTTAGCAATTTTTGTTATTCTGTCTTTCATTTTACTGATTCTTTCATCTTCCATATTCAGTCTCCTTTAAGTTTATGACTTCATTTCTCATGTGAAATCTTTCATTTATTTTTATTTGAGTGTGAACTCTTTTAATGTTTCATAAAGACCTGACAAAATTCCACATATTTTGATGACTGCTCATCTTTTCCACTAGATCTTTTTCTTTTCATATTTGTCATGATTATGTTATGATAAATCCAATTCTATTTCTAGATCTGCTTCTGTAGATAACTCTGAAGAAAACTCTCTTGACCCTGGGTCATAGTTTTTTCTCATGTTCTATTTATTTTTGTATTTTTTGTTGTATATCAGACAATTTATAAGATAGAACAATAGAGACCTGAGGAATAATCATTACCCCTAGAAATAGGTACCCTAGTTCTGTTGGCTTACTAGTAAAGGATCCTGAAATAATCACTTTCAGTTATAGTGAGCCTGGGCTTTGTTGTGGCTTTATAATTTAGGTCTTCTTTAGTTTCAAATGTTCTGAGGTTGGATCTCAGAAATATCCTTACACCAGGATATCATACCTAAGCCCATAGATTCTTTGTATCATTAGTCTAGCTATCTGCTTTCCAAATTATGGATATTTCTGGCTGTTGTACAGCCTAGATCCTAATTTTTTGATAGCTTGAAAAATCTTTTTCTCCTTATCCCCAGATAGATTCCTGTGCTTCTTGCCATCTTTTGCTGATAACTTCTTCTGGGCCTTTAAGGACCAGGGCATAAGATAATCAGTGCAGGTTCAAAATACAGCAGAAGGGTTGCTCAGGGCTCTTCCCTCTTCTACCCTTCAGTAGGTCTAGCCTTTTTAATAGGAGAAATTGCTGCTTGCTTTTAGAAGGTTCTTTCTCCGCTCAGCTGCTTTGGCTCCACACTTGGTGGACAACAGTAAGTGATGACTCAAAACAAAGAGTTGACCAGTGAACAGGTACAGTCTGCCTGAACCCCTCAGCATTCTCACGCATCACATCACTACAAATGTGATGCTCAAAGGCCTTTAAAATTGTAACAGGTCCCTTAATGGTAACTTCCTTCTCTTATCATCATTTCTCTGGGCAACAAAATAGTGGTGAATGTCCGTTCTCCTTGTCATTTTCTGGAATTTAGTTCACTTATGTACATCGCTGATCTCAGACAGTTATTTTTAAAAATAGGGTGGGTAGGGGAATGGGAAAAATGAGAATTAAATGGTAAAAACTGTGAATGTTGAATGTGATAGTGACGTGTATAAAATGTACCTATTTCACAATAAAAAATTTAAAAACAAAAAAATAAGAAACAAAACTGATTTTGCAGTTTACCAATTGTTCTGATTATTGATGTCTCACATCCTAACTATAAGCAGCTCTGCCTCAGTTTCAAGGTCACAGTCCAACTAAAATGTATCTACCCTAGTAGTCTGAGTGAGAATTAGAAATATTTCACAAGCTTTTAAGCAACAGATTAGACAACAGCTCAGTCATAAAACCTTGTGGTTCAATAGGATGCATGAAAATATATGAAATATAAAGTGTCTAAAGTGTATTTATAGTAGGAGTAACAATAATAACTACTGTCATGTGGTATTATATATCATTTCTCATGTTGATTTCCACAATGTTTCAGGTAATTCATTTAAAATTTTATTGCACAGAGATTTCTCAGCCTACTATTGTATTTATTCTTGTATTAAGACATCACCTCCCCTGGTTTGTACTCAAGAGCCATAACTAAATTTACAATTTAAACTAAATCAGGCACAAAACAGTCACTGATCATTTTAATAATGAGAACTTTAAAGGACACATTATGAAAAAATTAAAATGCAAAAAGCAGCACAAAGTGAAATTAAATTATTTATTATGGAAAGATCAGTCAATCTAGTTGCTCCCCTAAATTTTGCATGAATAAAATATTACAGAAAATTTCCTTTTGGGTGATCAGTATAGAAATCGGAAACTCCCAAAAGAAGCTGTATTAATAAAGTTAACTCATTCCTTATTAATGCCCTAGGCATTTTAACACTATGCAAAGTGAAATATTACCTAAAGAATGACTTTAATGATAAATTATTTCTTTGCTTCATGTACACAATGGATAATTAGTTCAGGACAAAATCTTAAAGGGAGAAAAAATAGCCAACTGTGAAATTCACAAATACTTTCCTGGATTAGGTACAAATGCTATTCAGGCCAACACCAAGGATAAATTCTTTCTATCCTATTTACAATCCAGTCTTGATTAGTTAAGAGCTCATTTTCCAGTTTGTGAATTATCTAGGTCTTTGATTCTTCTCTTCCCTCTGGCTGATTACCCTTTCCATTTCTCTGCTCATTAACACTTTCACCAAAGGTGGATAAAAATACAGGTGAAAAAAAAGTGATCCTACCTGGGCCATGCTTCACAAAGAGGCATATCTTTAAAAGATAATTTTCCAGTTGCCACCATGAGTCTTTGAATGGTTTTTCTTTCTATTTTCATTTTTTGAGACATTACAACCTCTTAGCAGAAGAGTAGGGTTGTGAGGTTAGGTGTTGTTATCATTCTGAAATTCTAGTACTTACGGTTTCAGAAAGATTCACAGGAAATTACATATTTTCATCTAGATATTGGATTCTTATCAAGAAATGGGGATGATATTCATAACGTTTTTCCAAGATAATATAGTGAGATCAACTCAGATAAATACAAAATTTAATACTATTCAGTGGTTCTATAAAATCAATAAATTGTTACATTTTTAACATATAAAGCCCCGTTTGTCAATTTTTATTTCTTCCACTCTCCTTAAGAATCAAAGTTAGCTTTTGGTTAAAAGTTCATCCCAAAGTGCATATATTCTCTCTCTCTCTCTCTCTCTCTCTCTCTCTCTCTCTCTCTCTCTCTCTTCCCCTTCCTCCCTCTCTCTCTCTTCCTTTTGCTCTCTTTTCCTTTTTTAAAAAAATCTTTTCAACATAGTTATGAAATGCATTCTCACAGGCTAACTGAAAAGATTGGTTAAAAAGTGTGGTTTTAGCCGGGTGTGATGGCTCAAGCCTGTAATTCCAGCACTCAGGAGGCAGAGACAGGAGGATTGCTGAGTTTGAGGCTTGCTTGGGCTACATAGTGAGCTCAGGGCTAGCCTGAACTACAAAGCAAAACCCTGTCTCAAAAAATAAATAAATAAATAAATAAATAAATAAATAAATAAAAGTGTGGTTTTATATTTATCATTGAATTTCATTTACTGATTCTTTCCTATGTGCTATTAAAATAAATAACCACTACTTATTACATTAGTTCATATTCTTCCCAAAACCATCCTAATTCCAACATACCATTTGGTTTGGAAAATGAATACATATTACCTAGAGTAATATTTTCAGTAAACTGAGGGCTCATTAAAACATATTTAATGGTTATATCAAAGGATTTCTCATTTGTGATATTTTAAGAATGCTTGCCTAGCCCAGTGATTAAATCAGTAGTCTGATAAATTGTAATACCATTTTTATTAGATAGCTCATAATTATTTGAAACATATTTGATAATGTAGTCCTAAATTTAGTTTGGACTGAATCAATTTCCTAAACAAAAATGATGATACAAAAAGTCATTAAAACATAACATTCAACACTTGAAGACAATGATATGTTTGTTAAGAATTTAGTTTTTATAAACTATCTTAAAGAATACACAGAGTGCTTTCAAGTAAATACCTAAGAAGACCTTAGGCGAGAATGTGAAATTAGTTCTTTGTGAAAAATAAATTTCTGAAGCATATTCCCTGTGGATGTAATGTAAAAAACTAAAAATATCCAGTGGCAATAAAGAAAGCTGGGGGGGGGTGTTCTCAACAAGCCAGGATATAAAAATACAATGTAGAATGAGATAGTATGTGATGAAGTTTATGCAATACATATCACTGTAGAGTCTTATGTTAGGTAGCATCAGTTAGCTTGCTTCCTACATTTTACCCTCTCAAATAGTGAGTTATTTTTTTAGAAGACCATTTTAAAAATTAAAGATCAAATGGGACTCAAGATAAACAGAGGTACATTTTAGGAACTTTTTGGGAAAAGGAGGAAGAATGAAATTGTTAGAAGTTGTATGTTTTCCATTCTTTCTCTCAATCTCCCCAATCCTTTAGGAGAATGTGTTAGAGTTGAGTTCTCTATAAAAGTACAGCACTGGCTTATAAAATAAGTTGATGTTAAGCAAGTAAGCCAATTAAATATACATCTCAGCTCTTTGGAAGGGACTTTAGTTTTGCTTTCTGACATCATCCAATTATTCAATTCATAAGTTGGATCCATGGCCTTTCTCATGAATTAGTTTAAACCACAGAAGAGTTAAATCAATGCATCTGCACCAGCCACGAGGTCTTTCACAGGGTTCATGGGCTTGATCCTATGTATTTGGATCAGAGAAAAGCTATTCTTACTCAAAAGGAACCTTGACAAATTACAAAATGAAGGTGAAGTTGAGAAAGTGTATATTTTGGCCAGCTAATGCCTGTATAGTAACTGTTTTTAAAAGTTTGATAGGTTTTTGTAAGATTATTGCTTTTACTGAATGACATGAACCACCGTATCATAATCCCCCACAAACTCGAATCTTTAATTCAATCAAAATTGTTTTCACTTCTTAATACTATCTAAGGTTACTTTTAACTTCTTATTTATTCATATGACTTAGTACCAAGGTGGTGGCTTGAGGAGCTGGGCCAGGCTGGTAGTCTTCCATTCTATCTGGAGTTGATTCCCAAGACAAATTTGATGAAAAGTGCTTTAGTAGTTTAAAATTGAAATCATGTGAGAGTGTGTGTTTGTGTGTATTGCTAACTACTGAACACATGGCCTTTGCATAGAACTGTATCTGTATTAAAATTATTACTTTGAGACAAGATCTTTCTAAATTGTAAAGTTGCCCAGGCTGAATTCAAACCTTGACCCTTTAGCCTCAGCCTCCCACTGTTTTGGAGTTACAAGTATGCACTATCATGCTTAGCTAAACGTATTTTTTAAAACAAATATGTGAAAGTATGTGTGTGTGTGTGTGTGTGTGTGTGTATGAGTGTAATTCTAGGTGTACTTTTGTAATTCACTGTTACATAAAATATAAATCAATTACATCTTTGAGGTATAAGTTTTAATATTTATATACTTTGGGCCACCAGTAAAATTAAGAAAATGAAGCCAGTCTTTTGCTAAAAAAGTTTCATTATGACCTCCGGCCTGTCTGCCCATGAAGCAAATAAATAATGAAGATAAACACAACTTTAGTGCAATAATTTCAAAAATAAAATCTGAAAATAATACTTTGTAAACTCATTGGCTGCCTTTGTAATTCAAGTAGATTATCATCTTTGTTGTTTTTCTCTTGGGGTTGTATGGTCATTGTAGTGGACGGATTGTGTATTCTGTCAACTATTTTACACTGACAATCATACCAAATAATATCATTTTTCTTTTCTTTTTAAAATCATTCATTCATTCACTCATTCATTCATTCATTCATTCATTCATTGGTGACAGGTTCTCATTTCATAGTTCAGGCTGGCCCTAAGCTCACTATGTAGCCCAGGATAGCCTGGAACTCACAACAATCCTCCTGGCTCTGCTTCCCAAAGGCTGGGATTACAGGTGTGAGCCACTACACCCAGCACTGTGGTGTTCATAGGCATGAGTTACCATGGCCAATATTGTTGTCTGTGGTTACAGGTGGTCAAATCTGGGACCTTGTATTTGCAGGGTCATTTCTTAAAGCAGAGAGTTTTAGTTCTTACTTTGCAAGCTGCTGCCTTTTTTTTTTCTTTTTCATTTTACAGGACAGGACCTCTAGTACAATGTGAAATACAAGTTGGTGATAATAGTTATTCTTATTTTTGTTGCTCTTCGATGTCAAGTATTTCTGAATTTTGTAATCTAGATTAACAGATTTGTTGTGAGCACTTAAAAAACTGCAACATTATCTTCCTGCTTGCTTTGTTTGTGATAATAAACCACATCAGTAAACTTCATACTTGTTCCCTGTACAGAATATTTCCCCTCCACCCATTGGCTCCTTTTAATACATTTTATTCATCAGTGGTTTCATTAATTTTATATGCCCTAGTAGCTTGGTGTTCTTTTTTCATGTTTCTCATGGTTTGAGTTAAATTTTCTTGGTTCGTATTTTTGTTTTTTCTTGAAAAGGGAAGAAGGGACAATTGTATTTTGGACTGAGGAATTTGAGCCTCATCTTTCTTTGGGAACTCCCCTTGGATACATGATTGGCTCCTTGTAGTAGTTTTCAGCTCACTGATTCACTGATTATCTCTCTCCCTCTGTTGAGTCTCTGCTTTATTTTTGATAATATTTATTAAGTGTCTTTAAATTTACTAATTACTTATTCTGCATTGCCTACTATGCTGCTCATAACTTCCAGTGCATATTTCATCTAATTAATTATTGTTTTTAATTCCTGATAGTTTAGGTAATTATCTTTCATGCAGTAACTCTTTGAACATTTGAAATATAGTTTTAATAACAGATCAAATATACCTATTTGCCAATTCTAATAACAAGTCAGTTTGGAGATGGTTTTATTTGCTCATTTTCCTTGAATTATGTGTCATATTTTCTTATTTCTTTACATGACCAGGACATTTTTCAATCAGGGAAAGACATTGTACATTTAGTCTTGGTTGGAAACAGACTATTTTTGTGTTCTTATACATGTTATCAAACATTGATCTGGGTGGCTGTATGGAATAGCTATTAAAGGGATGCCTACACATGGTTCTCTTTTTCACACCATAGTTTAGTGATTTCAACTGTTGTTCATGGGTTCTGGAAGCCATAGATATATCCCAACTTCACTTATTTACAAAATCCAGAATTAATCTTAACCTACACTATCAAATGATACTATTTTATTGACTTTTTAGTGCTCTACTTAATTTTAAAATATAAAAATATTTTAATAGTGATGAGAAATTCAAAGTAAAAGTGAAATAGTCCATGTTCAGTTAATCTGTTCTCAATTCTCTAGAGTGAGTACAGTCCAGCAGGTAAAGAAGTGTAGTTTAGCATATAAATATATTTGAATCTCAGCCTCTCTTCTCTCTTGGTATTTACTAACAGCCAGCCTCAACTCCTCATCAATGAGACAATGATATACAGCCTCACAAGTCATAAGAATTTGATGATATATTACATAGATGATAGTGACACATTACAATCATTCACTACTATAAATTATATTGCATAAAATTCTATTTATGCATTTAGGTCTTTTTCTACTGTATTTTTTCATGGTATATTCTAAAAGGGCCACTTGACAAATCAAAGTTAACAGCATCTTTGTAGCTCTTGAAGTATATTTCCTGATTGATTTTCAAAAACCATGTGAACTAATGGTTTCTATAAAAAGTATTATTTCATATATCGCTACCAATTAAAAAATTAAAGACTAACTCGCTCGACATGCTTTTTAATAATTCTTCTGAATTTGAGTTCATTACATGCTATATAATATGCAAGGTCTTCTGTCTAATGTTTTATTCATTATACTTTCTTACTGCATTATCATTCATTCATTTGACTTCACAGCTTCCAATAAAATAACACTAAAACAGTGGCAGTTATTTTCTTGGGTTTAGCATAGAAGCAAAGAAAAAAGTCAAATTCTGATTGACTACACACAATGAGCAGTGAAAATGCATCAGAATATATGACAGCCCATAGGTCAATGATTGACTCATGGCTTCATGTAACCAAGTATTTTTGTTGGGTATTCCTAATTCCTTGTAGGGAACTTCATTTGCTGCCTAGATGGACTTGTAGAGACTAGATTTGCCCTTCCAACTGTACAGTAAAGATCATAAAAGACATGAAACAACATTTCATTAAGACCGTGAACATTAAGCAGTAAAGTACAATGGTCAATGAAAGGTAGAAAAATAAGGAAAAGAGTACCAGAGTGTTTCCAGGCTTGAGATGAGAAAACAAAGCTCAAAGTCCAGAAGCCACAGGGCAGAGAACCAGAAAGCACAAAGCTTCAGAGAAAATGGCAGAGATCTTCCATGGATCTCTGTCAAGTATGTAGCACAGTATTAATCAGGTCATGCATGTGAATACACTAGAAAGGACTAAAGAGTAGAGGTATCAGAATAGATCTGAGATACTAGGACTTGGTTCTTATACAGAACTGGGAAATGTGGCAGACTACAAAGCCCAAATGCAACTCACATTTAGTACTGTAGAAAAACTAGCCCTAGGCTGAGTACTGTTCTGTTCATGCCCTGGAAATCCATAAAAGTAAGACATGAATAATGCAATACTTCTAAGCTAACATATAAATAGGATTTTATGCCATATAATTTATAATAGTGAATAACTGCAATGTATTAAATGCCATATATAATGCTCTAATGCTGACTATATATGCCAGCCTATATATATAGTGTGTGCACATATATGTACATATATATATCTAGATAGATAGATAGATAGATAGATAGATAGATAGATAGATAGATATAGAGATAGATATCCACGTACTTTTTTTTTTTGAGACAGGGTCTCGCTTTGTAGTTCAGGCTGGCTCTGAGCTCACTATGTTAGCCTAGGAAAGCCTCGAACTCAGTAATCCTCCTGCCTCTGCCTCCCGAGTGCTGGGATTACAGGCTTGGGCCACCATGCCCGGTTATATCCACATACTTATAAGCACATGTACACATTCTAGATAAATATTCATTCAGTCCACCAACAAGAACTTTTGGGACAATTAAAATAGGATAAAGCCTAACTGCAGATACTTTTTTCTTAAGATTCTACTGTGCAACCACAACTTAGTTTTTAACTTGATCTCCACAGCATCTTTGATGAAATAGAGGGAATTCTTGAGCTTGGGGGGAGGGATTAGACTTTTATTTTATACTAAAGTGTCACTGAAAGTTACTATTCCTGAACCACAAATACAGCAAACCACGACGGCATTATTGATAACCTGGAGAGGAAGTGACACTCTAACTGCTGTGGGTATTTTAGGCACTTTTGTCACCCCTGCATCCAAATTAAGCAGTTAGTAGACCTTAGAATATATTATTTAGTACCTTATTAAGGAAAACATACATCATTATGCTTTATGATATACTTTTATTTTTAGAGTTCTTTATAGTGGCAATCCTTCAACACTGTAAGAAATATGTCTTTAAAAATTATTTTGAAAATAAGAATCTCTTGGGTCTTGCCAGAGTGTCAAAGATGTCTGTACTGAGAAGCTATTGGTCCAGAAAGTGTCCTGTCCTCAGGAATGCTGATGGAGATCAACTTCTTTACAGTCACTTTGAAGTTAAAAGAGTGCACTGAATATCTACTAGCAATTATTGGACAAATCGAAGCAACAACAGTGAGAGGATATTGTACTCAAAGTATATTTACATATCAGTTGCCCTTCCTCTGTTAATTTCTCCAACAAACCCATCATTCCATGTTTATAGTTACCAGTTGATTCTGTTGTTGATTCTCTTAATTTTGCCTAAGCCTTTTTTTGTGGTTGTTGTTGTTCATTTTAGTTGTCATAAAGGATATAAAATGTCACTATTGGCTTGCTAGTTTACTGCATTCAAAACAACATGTTTTTTTTTTTTTCCAGACAGGGTCTCGCTTTGTAGTTCAGGCTGGCACTGAGCTCACTATGTATCCCAGGCAAGCCTCGAACTCAGCAATCCTCCTGCCTCTGCCTCCCAAGTGCTGGGATTACAGACGTGAGCCACCACGCCTGGCACTGTGGCATGTGGTATTGATTGCTGGTGGGCGTGAGTCTCCACACCCAGCATTGTATGTGGTTACTGGGGATCGAACTCAGGACCTTGAGCTTGCGAGGTAGGCGCCAGAACCACTGAGCTAACCCTCCAGCCCCAGCATGTATTTTTTGATGAAATTTTTTTCTTAAGTCTGAAATATACAACTGATAACATTTTTTGTGACATAAATAAAAGGACTCGCTTAAATTGGTCTCTATCAACCCTAATTATACAGTATATTTCATAACAAGCTTTGCAAATCTCAGCTTTGGAGTTAAAAAACACCTGTTAGTCATAAATTGTCACTACAATGATCAGTCTGCCAAATTTAATCCATAGGTAAATAAAAGGAAAAGTTGAAAGCTACATAGACGTCTATTATAAGTACAGTCATTGTTATAACTCTGAGAGTTAAGAAACAACCCTCTCCACTGTATTTCAGAGGTCTTGTTACTTTTCCTATTCAGGATGTTCTTTAGCTGTTTCCTCTAGTTCATGGTAAACTGGTGTCCACTCTGTCTGGGAATAGACACTGGCTGGTAGTATTAGCTGGCCTGCACGTCTTCAGCACATTTTCTTTTTCAGAAAACTTAACCTTTGCTTAGAAGCTGCCACAGTGGGTTGAATTATCCAATCCCTGTCATTAAAGGTGGCAGGCACTCACTTGAGAATGATGTGGGAAAACTCCAGTGAGAGTGATAATTAAAGTTGGAAAATGAATGGTCACCTTCTTGCATTCAGTTCACTGAGTTTGGCACCAGAATAATTCCAAAACAGTGGGGGATGTTCTCCTCTCAGCATGGCAATATCTAGGTGCACACACATTATTTTTATGGGTTCAACTGGGAATGGCTTTTTAATTGTATTTAAAATGTTATCTTTGATATAGGGAGTAAGAATGTTAAAATCCATTCCAAGAATACAGAAAAAGACTAATGAATATGATCTAAATGGGGAAAGAATTAGAAACAAGAAAAGAATGCACTGTCTTGTTGGGAGAAAAAAAACATATAAAAGAAGAAAATTATTGTCAGGGAAATTGAAAAGAACATTTAAATATGTCTCTTCTGTCTACCTGACTGTGGAATTACAAGAAAGAGGTTTCATCTCAGCTTTCTGGTCCACTTACCATCATTTCTTGGTCACCATTATTATAACATCTTATTCCCAACCAAAAGAGGGCAGAAGGTTTCACAAAAGCTTAAGACAGGGCATTGCTGGCAATTATTTTCCAGAAAATACATTTGTTTTCACAGACACATTGACTTGGCTAAATACTATTACAGCAATGTCCTTAAACTACATTAGACATATTGTTTCATTACATTTTTTAAAAATGCTGAAATGGTAAGAGCAACCCAAGCAGGTACTCTAAAAGATCATTATTGTTAGAAGCATGTATACTAAAAGCAAATTGTGGCTCAAATTCCAGCTTTAGTATATATTAAAGATATAACTTTGGGAGTGTTATATAACAACTTTGTTCCTTGCTTGCATCATCTGTGAAACTGGGCATATATAATAATGGATAGAAAGTTAATGAAAGATAAGTGAGTTTAAGACAGAAGGTTTCTGTAGCAGTGCATACCATGGAATAAGTGCTATAAAAGTGCTCATCATCATTATCTTCAACATCATTTTACACATTGAGCAACTAGCATAGTACTTAATACTGCCAGCCAAATTAACACACACACACATACATCTCTTTTTAGAATTGACCATTTTGTCCTTGTCATTATGAGAAAAGTTTCCCAAAGGGCATAGATTCTTAAAAAAAAAAAAAAAATCTCAGTATCATTTTTAATAGAATTGTAGAGTATAAAAATAGAAATAATTGCAACATCAATTTCAGTAAGGGAAAAATTCTTAATAAGTAGAAACTATAGATTTCAGGTGAGTCAACAGAGTTTTCTTCACATCTGAAGAATTGTCTTAGGAAGCTAAATGGTATTTGTTCTATATGATTATATTTATTTCAAAGGAAGATGAATCAATTAGAGCTCTCTAAAACAGAAAAATCTTGGTGGACTTGGCAATGAGGTACTGTCTAGGTTCTCTTTAATGATATAGCAGGTATATTTTTTTATAGGCAAACATTCATATATTTTGTTAGATCTAAAAGTATTTATTATTAGAATACATGAAGTGGTTTCTGGTTTCAGAAGAAGAGACATAGTAAAATCTTTTGGCAACATAAAAAAAACACTGCTCAAAACCTCAGCTACCAAATTCATTGAAAAAAGGGGAGAAGGGGGGAAGTGTGAATGAATATTAAGAATAACCTTAACCAGGATGTAGCTCAGTGGCACAGCACTTGCCCAGTAGATGGAAGGTCCTGAGTTCAATCCCCCTCACACATACACACAAAAAAAAGAATAGCCCTATCCAGACTATAGGGGAGATACTATCCATAATATTTAAACCCGATTTTACTGCAATATCTGTACATGGCCTCTTTAAAAAGAGAAAGGGTTTATAAAAGATGGTTGATTCATTTAATATGAGTGTTGAAACTATTTGGTAAATTATTTCCTACTAAAAAATAAACTACACAAATTATTCCGCTTCAGCTTATTATATTTGAAATGATTTATAGTCTGTAATTTCTTCCTAAGGTCATCACCTTCATAAACACCAGCCATACAGAGTGAAAACCAACTCAATAAAATGAGTATTTCCTTTCTCTTCCTTCGGCTTATGTAGATACTTTCTCCATTTACAGAGAACCCATTTATAACAAAGCCTCACATTGTGAGGATTTTTATGAGTTGAGCTTTCTTTCTTTTTTATCTTTCTATGCATTGGCAAAGCAACTGGCAGATTATTTAATAAAATATATTATCCGCATTAATATTTATAAGACTATGAATTGAATGTTTAAATAAACATTCACCAATTTATGCCAATTCTCTTGTTTTAGATGTTAAATCATACTTACATTGTCTGGAAAGTCAGCCTTTAGTTCAGTGACACTTTGACACCAATATGCAGCTGTTTTTTCACTGATGAGCTCAATATTCAGAAAGGAGCTCTGTCCAGGGCCATACATGGGACCAGAGGTGGTGCCCCGGATGATTCTGGGTGAAACATTTGTCACAATGTCCTGATAAAAAAAGTAAAGATATTAGATCTCCTTCAAAAAAGATAATTTATATTTATTATATTCTTATTTCCATATGACAATATTTAACCAAGTCCTTTTTCACATTTTTTCAGAATATTTGTTAATAGTCTGGAATTACATTTGAAATTATGCTATTTCTAAGTGAAAAGGTAAAGTGAAATATTTATTAATTTAGCTGAATTGCTTCCTGAAATTCTAGGGTTAGCGCAGTAGAAAAACAAGTACATTTAAAATCATTAATATCAGTTTTTGCACCATTTTTGTTTAGAATTTGAAAAATAAATAATAATATGACAGGTAGAATGTAAAACCACCAATTCAGTTTATTTAATCTTATTTCTAAAGTCTCCAATAAAAGTTAATAGTTCCAAAGAAAATGCACATAAGTTTTACAAAACATAATTCCAGTATAAATCAGTCAAGGAATAATGATTGCTATTCCTGACACACGAAGCTCACACATATTCTGACACACTAATTGGATCAAATTACCTATAGAATTGTAACCGTATATTCACATGTAGGGAGAAGAAAGTCTTTCTAAGACTGAAATGAGGATATCAATAACTTCCTTATAAGTATAAACAGTAAACAGTAAAATTAACTTGCTTGTTAAGTGTAATTAACAATCTACAACTGCTTCTAAGGCTGTATTAACAAAGAAGAGCAACATTCTTCCATTCCTTAAAACTAAAAAGAAACAAAGAAGAAAAAATGTTTCTTTTGCCAACTTCCAATTAAAATTAATTTTGAGTAAAGGTCATTTAGTTAAGGATTTATCAGAATTAGTCTTTTAAGTACCCCTCCTCACCATCTTGTCACTTTTAGTGAGATAACATGAACCCCCATTAGTATATAGCAATTAAGGTCAATTTACATATTTTAATTAAGAACCACCCCATATAAAACAATTAGCGTAATAGGCATACTAACTGGATTTCATAACATTTGGACGTTTTTCCAACTAGATAGACAGGAAACCTTAATTAGCATTAATTAGTGCTGATCTGCATATGTTTGATAAGGCATACCCTTGCCACAAAAGATTATTTATTCCTGAATCTGCCAAATGCTACAGTTGCAGAGGATAAAAGGACTTTTCTTCACATTGCATGTTAATTTCTGGTAATTTACATTCACTTTTACATTCGAATTAGTATATTATAAAATAAATGGTATAAATGTTACAATAAGCCTCCTTAAATATGTACATTTTAACTTATAGGAATCGTGCCAGTTAATTTTTTACTAATTAAGCCATCCCATTTCTATTGTATCTGAGCACAACATTAACAGCTTTACTTTGATTTGCTACTGAGAAACCATGTTCCACGGTCTTAGTGGGTAGAATGACAAATGGAATCACTCCAGGAAGCTCAAGCCAACCTAATCAAATGTTCCGTCATGACGAGTGCTTAAATGTGTGTTCTCTCCCGAGGTGCCTCAGAACAGCTCACCACGTAGCTGGTCCTGTGCTGGCCTGGTCTGAGAAGACAGTTCTGAAAATACTTCCCTCAAAGGAGGCTGTTTTTCTTCTCTTCTTTTGAAGAAATGCAGCCTTAAGACTATTTTCCTCTGTTCTACCCACTACCCTTAAATATTTTCACCTAAATGAATTCAACCAAGGGCACCGTACAGAAGTAGTGGAGCAGGTAAGGAAGGAGGTGTGGAAACTCCCCATGGTCACCACACCACACAGCTCCACGCAGTGAGATACCTGCTTTTAATGAACACTTTGTAGTTGACTGGTCTAAAAACAATAGTTTCTGTTTCTTTAACAAAACCAATTTTTATGTTAGCAGCAACTCCTCCCATTTTTCAGATTCCTTCTTAGATTTCAGTCCTTTGGAAAAGCTACTCTACTTCTTTCACATTTTAACAGGACCTTGGCTCATGTTTCCACACTTCACACCGTACCTTTCTCAGGTGAACTCTTCATTGTGCTTGTCTATGCTCTTCACTGCGCCTTCCTGGCACAGGATCTGCAGAGCAAAGAGCTATCTCGTTTTGTAATACATGCCCAGAGGCTAACCTCATCCTTACTAGAACATACAGATACATTTCTTGAAGGATTCATGAAAGTGTAGGCCACAGACGGCAAACTTTTAGAGGTTTCAGTGATACAAACAGCCAGCAGTGGCACACATAGCACAGGCTTGCCATCACTGTCCTAGACATTAAATTAGTCATTACCTGAGGTAGATGAAACAAAAGTATGTATTGGCTGACCCTGTTCTGTCACTAAACAGACTTGTGTTTTGGGTTTGACATTCAAATTCTAGGTACAAGCATTCTATTAAGATCTTTTTTTTTTTTCCACAAGTTCATTGCTCTAAAGTTGGGGTCCTTACCTGTTTTCACTTATCTTTCACCTACATATATCCTCTGTGTCTTTAACAAGGTTAGTTTCAGCAGCACAGTGCTATCCTATGGAAGGCTGAATACAGAACCCCATTTTGTACCCCAACTGACCTGCATGAGCAGAAGCGTGCTGGAACTTCAGCATGCCATCACCTGCAAAACCTTCACTGTTACTGCACCCCGATTGTTAGGAATATCTATTCTGTATGATCCAATTAGACGAGGACTGTTCAAATAGAATGTTTAGGGTTTTCTGGGTTAACTTGGTTTCAATACCCAACTTGATCCAGGCCACCTGTGGTGTCTTTTATTTAATGAGCCAATAAGAACCTTAGCCAACTATAGATGGCTCTTGTGTCTACGTCCTATTATTATAGGTAGAAAAGCCAGCTAAACATATGTAGGCAGATAGATAGGACTGGCCCTTAAAAGAAAACAAAAAAGCCAACTTAGAGGTTAGTGCTGCCAGAGAAAAGCTATCTCACTCATGTAAGGTAAATAGCTGTCACTGAAATTGCGAATAGGCTGCCATCAGATATTTTAAAGAAGGCGCTGACCTCCTGGGGTGGAAGGCTGAGACTTTAACCCACCTCCCTGGAAAAGAGTCAAAGTCAAAATTCCTGTTTGATTGTTATAGCCCATCTACCTTCTTAAAATCACTACAGTGGGGGGCCGGAGGGTTAGCTCACTGGTTCCGGTGCCTGCCTGGCAAGCACCAGGTCCTGAGTTCAATCCCCAGTAATCACA
>PVIC010040765.1:0-16523 GCA_004025085.1 Thryonomys swinderianus
AAAAAAAAAAAAGAAAACTAAACAAAACAAACTGTTTAGAAATAAAATAATGTGATAAGCAGTATTTGGGTAAAATTAGCTCTTCAGAGACATTCAGGGTGGATCTTAAAATATTGAGTTAGTTGGCATATTTTTTGGTAAACATACATTAAAACATTTTTGGTGGTGTACAACTTACTGTCATATGATCAATCTAGAAATGAGATGGCACTTATAATGTACAACAACTACAAATACCTTTAAGTTTCTAGAAATGATCACCTTGAGCTGATATTTACTTGCTGTACAACCAACATACACATATGATCTTTAACACAATCTATGCTAATCCCATTTCTAGAAGGTTTAACTGAACCACTTGGAACTAAATTAGAGTTAAAAACACCTGTCAAGGTGCCAAATCTTGCTTTACAAAACTAAGGCAAACAAATTAGTTTAGTTCCCTTTATATTTAGAACAAAATTGTTTAATCAGAATTGTATTTATACTGAAACATTTTAAAGATTAAAGAAATGAATTTCCTTGCCCTGGAAGCTATAATTTCTTTAATTCTTTTGGCCTTTTCATTTGACCTGCTGATATCTGGAATTTTAAACTTAAAATTTGAAAATCTTAATCTATCTTTAAATGATTTGATCTGTATGAGAATGAGTGAAATATTTATATTTGCCCTTTTCCAAAAAAGTGCTTCTTAGAAATTGATACCAAATAAACATTTCAAATGAACTTTTTAACAAAATAAATGCCCTGTCAAGTAAGGTATCCTCCTTAATCTTGATAACAAAGAGCATTATAAAATAAGATTAACATTCTTTAAAATATAGAGTTATTATATTTTTAACTTCAAAACTTTAGACATTGTGTTAGTGTGAGAGCAATTTTTTCAATTATTCAATATCTGAAAATAATCATGTATCATAAATGGCATATTATGGAGAGACAAGGTTATAAAATGAGTAAAAACATTAGGTGGAACTAAACTTACTTCATTCAGATTTCAACTATACCATTTAATAGCTGTGTTAACATTGAGATGCTAAACTTTCCAGTTCCTTTGTTTCCTCATCTATAAAAATAAATGTAATAGTAGTATTTACCTCAGATGGTTGGTTTAATTCCCAACATCATACATTAGAGAGTAACAATGATTATGAGCTGACACCCACACATCTGATTTTCAAAATATTGCTTATATGAAGTTATAGAATACACTAGGTGAGTTTGAGTATAGGTAAACATTGGGACTTACAAAATTGTCATGGGCTATATTTGGTACTAATTTATAGAAATGGCTATATATGGAAATATTTATTTTCAGTTAACATAGGGCTTCCTCTCAGCAGGAGTCCCAGCAAAAGTACTTAGCATGGCAGTCTACACAGCTCTGGGACCCTACACGTTCCCCGCATGAAAGACCAGGTCGAAAGGTATGAATTTCTCATAACTGGAGGTGAAATTCATTTAAACCCAGAATTTTAATGTAAAGGACATGTCTGAGAAAGGTCTTACATCCAAAATGTGGGGAGTTAGGGAAGTATGAATAGAAGCCTTTCCATTTTGATACAGTGTACATGAAAGTGATCTAGTACTCATAAGAAATATGATTCGGTAATCATGTAATAATGAAAAATTGGGAAAAATTAAAAGAAAGAAAAAATAAAATCACAAGAAGTGATATCTACCATATCTTTTTTTTTCTTTTCTATCAGTGATTACAGTGGAATTTGACAAGGGCTTCCTAGCTAAATTTCCATTGAACATAATTTTTACAGACTTATAGAAGCAAATAGTGTTTTTTGGTAAAATGATCCACATATCCTCCACATGGTAGTTACATGTTCAAAAAAGTTAACACATTATGTAGCTATGCCTCTTTTTTCCACAGTTAAAAATCAATGTATGTGTTTTTAAGCAGGAGCAAGTCTTTCACATAAATACATTTTTTAAAATGATGAAATTTATGCTATGTTTCAACTGAAATCAGGTAGAACATATTCCAGAAATGTTATAATCAATTTAAAATTTATATGGAATGATAACATTAAGTAGGACTGTACTTAGATGTGCATTATTTAGATGGTTTGCAAAATATATCATAAAATGCGTTATTAAAAATAATCACTTAATGTTCATCTAGATGCTAAAAAGCAGAGAGAGAGAGAGAGAGAGAGAGAGAGAAACTGACAAATTTGGACATATAAACAATAGGCCTCTGATGGGACACTAACAGATTATCAGGCTCAGTTATTTTGACACTACACCAATGGTGAGGTGCAAACATAAATCACCAGCATCAGGCTGTGTTTCTTGTGAATATTCCACATGGCAGCCATTGATTTAACCTAGAGGACAAGTCCTTATCATGGGCCACTACTTCTGAGACTTTGTTTTAATTCTTTTCCTATTTTGAGAAGGATTAGAAGGAAGCTGCTTTTATATGTGTGCATGTGAGTACTTTTGTATAACTGTACAAGTTGTGAAGGACTTCGAAGACATTATGACACCTGAAAAATACTTCCTTTAGGTTGGAGGGTAGTATTACCAGCTGTTAGGCAAAAGACTCTCTTCTATGGCAAACATTTGAAGTTCCTTTGAAGTTATGTGTGCCTGAAAGAATTTATAGTCAATGAAAGTGATTTGTAATATAAGTTTTATGGGCCTGTGCTTTGCAATCTGGTTGATTTGTTCTAACAAGTCTTTGGATAAGTAATATTCTTATCTTGCACAGTTACATTTGTGAAAGTCAGAAAATTTTGTTCAACAAGTTCAACAGAGACTCAAAAAGTAATGCATTATCTCACTCAGATCACCTTTGTCTTTAAACAAAGAACTACTGAATCCTTCCCGTTAAGAATTTTTCATGAGCATACACCAGGATTAAAGAATTAGTGTTATTTTTTGCAGACAGTAAATTATGCATAGTTGTTCTTTATGAATAAGCCTCAGACATTGCTTCAGAATTGAACAAAAATTCCTTTCATTAGCTAGACTTGTCTTTGTCTGTTGTTTGCATGGCCTATTATTTGGCTAAAAACTGAAATTATATATATTATCTGAGCACATGTAGTTCTCAGGCCTCAAAGATATAAAATGTCTTACAAGCTTTTCTCATAAAATAACACTGTTCTTTGAGCAATTGTCCTAATCTGTCTGCAGAACTAGTCTTCACGCTCTCCTAGAGGGATAATTTGTCCTGTGGTTTTTCTGAGTCATGTGGAGAAGAACATTTTACTATAGCTACTTAACGTTTTAGAATCAGATTTTTTCAGAGGCCAGCATAAGGCATCACAGGTAGCACAGGTCGGTTTGCTGATCATGTGAGGAAATAAGATGAGCCATTTCCTTGCATCGCTAGACATGCCCGAATTCAACACCTTCTCTGGCTGCTGGCATAAACATACCAGTTACATTGTAAAATGAAAAAAATGAATTAAATATAGTTTATACATGAGATGATCACACTGTCAAAAGGAAGGAAAGAGAATATAAGTTTTAGTGTGGAAAGGCCAAACCTATTTGGTGAAATATTCAAGGATAGGAAGTCCCTGGGGACTGCTTTGGTGGAGACTTCATGATGGCACAGAAGTTCAGGAGAAATCCAATATTTTCATTTTTAAGAAATACCATCACCCAGGATCTTCAAATGTTATTTCACTCTGTAGAAAATCTTGCTTCTTCCTATGGGGAGAGTAGAAATCAACTTCCAAATTTAACTGAGCTCCAAGAAGTTTCTGATCCTTAATAATTAAAGAGCATTTTACCTTGAAATGTGTCAGCAATTTGTTAACTAGGTGTATTATTTTCAAAGTCTAGAATTTCTGAAATTGTGTTGAATAGATTCAGAAGCTCTACAAGATCTTCAAAATACATGTGATTACTTCGTAAAATTCTTAGTATTTATAAAACATCTGACATTCCTGCCTTATTCACAGAGTTTACATTTCTGGCTTCAGTGAGTACAGATGTACAGATGTACAGATGTGTAGTTGCCAAATACAATCTTTCCCATTGCATATTTTTTGGTCTTACCTTTTCTAGCAGTTTGGGCTTGGCATAAAATGGAGCTAATTAAATTTTCTTCCAAGGAAGCAGCCAGCTAGACTGCTGCCTCAGGCACAGAACCTCAGCTTACTGTTTCCTTTGCTCATTTATTCTGTATGTGAGATGAGGCGCCTCAAACAGCAAGAGTACTCAGGCCAGGAAGCTGCTGATAGATTTTAGCAAGCACTGAGTCGGTGTTTGAGTCTCAACCCTGACAGCGCACATCACAGAGGGAGTGACAGTGGAGACATCTTCCCTTCCCATGTGAGCTGGCTGTGGGTGACAATCTGCCCAACTAAAATAGTGGAAGAGGCATTGGGTGTATAAAAATGAATCAAGTTGCCTTAGCTGTAAGGTATTTTGCAAGATTCTAGGAATATCATTCTATTTTCCCAAATATATATATATATATATATATATTATATGTATAATATATATTTCTAAATATATATTTCCATATATATACTTTTCCATATATATATTTTTCCCAAAAACACACACGTACACACACACACACTGGGTGGAAAAAAATCCAGCCAGTGCTGGTCATGAGTGAATTCAGAGGAAGACAGGTCTACTGAGAGCACTTTTCCACTCCAGTGCTTTGACTACAAAATCCTGCCTAACTGTATTGCTTTAGTCCATGCTTTACTAGTTCCATAATTCCACTAAATTTCAGAATTTAAGCCACAAGTCACGTAAAACATCAAAGACTAAACCAATATAAGCAATATATATATATATATATATATATATATATATATATATATATATATATATATATATATATATATATGAAGAGGATGCAGAAAACATTAACAAAAAATAAAATTGTGTTGTGGCAGGATTTGCTGAGTAATTTCATTAGTGCATCTTCTTTAAGCAATGTGACAGACTATAAAAATGATTTAATAAAAACAAACTCTTTGAAGCTCATTCTACTGCTTTATTTACATTAATAAGCATGTCTTTCCTATGTAATGACTTAGGAAATTAAGATAAAAATATCAAGTTATCAAGTGGAATTCAAACTCAACTTTGTAAGTCTTTGGCTCTTTCTATGTTAAAAGATTAATAGGATTTTATGTTAACGTCCAGACTAACAGGAAATGTTCCAAGTTTAAAAGTGTAGGTGTGACTATTTAGGAAATATTCACAGAAGAAAACAGTATACTTACGTTTATACTCACATATAGGTTGGCACTGCATATTTGATGAGAGGAAGAACTTTCTGCTATTCTTATAAAAGAATTTATATGTCATACTGATTTCACTGCGGATAGATCCATATTACAGAAAGGGTTCAGTATGACCCCCAAAATAGAGAAGTACATTAAAAATGTAGTGACTCAAGGACATTAAGGTATTGCATGGCTTTGAGTATTGAAGAATTTATATTGCTTCACTGAAAACCAAGAGAAAAATTTAATCTCTCAAATATCATCATAGAAGCATAGTATGGATCTATTTGTGCATCAGATAAGTGGATAAAAGATCAAAAGTAAGAAGACAAAATATTTTAGATGATCCCTCTATGTATAAAGTGACAAGTCACCCATTTCTAAGGCAAAAACAAAGTAGCACCTTTCATCTTCTACACCGTAACCCTTTAAAGCCCTGGTCAAGTTCTTGGGTAGTAGCTCTTTCTTCTTTATCTTCCCTGCAGTTGGACAGCGTCACCTCCCTGATCCAAGCAGCCAAAAATCTGATGAATGCTGTAGTGCAAACGGTGAAAATGTCTTACATCGCCTCAACCAAGATCATCCGAATTCAGAGTCTGGCTGGGCCACGGCACCCAGTCGTGATGTGGAGGATGAAGGCACCAGCTAAGAAACCCCTGATTAAAAGAGAAAAGCCTGAAGAAACCTGTGCAGCTGTCAGACGAGGATCAACAAAGAAAAAAATCCACCCAGTGCTGGTCATGAGTGAATTCAGAGGAAGACAGGTCTACTGAGAGCGCTTTTCCACAACAGTGCTTTCACTGCAAAATCCTGCCTAACTGCATTGCTTTAGTCCATGCTTTACTAGTTCCATAATTCCACTAAATTTCAGAATTTAAGCCACAAGTCACATAAAACATCAAGGACTAAACCAATATAAGCAATATATATTTGGAATCATGTCACTGTCATTTCTGTAGAGCCAGAGCCTACTAATTAATCAACTCATGCTTGTTTAGTGAACGAAAACTTTCAGTGTCATTCAGTCTATTCTATCACAGGGAATATCTTATATTCATTAAAACATGAACATACAGAACACAAGTGAGTCCTGCTTCCCTGTAATACCTCACCTAATTCACTCTTTTCATTGTAAGTTAAAACATTGACACAAGCTCTTAACTTGCTTTTTAATGGACCCAAAACACTTATTAAATATTTCTCTACTTATTATCATAACTTCTTTACCCTATCTAACCTGTAGAAGTGACTAATTCCTGCCAGAGAAAAAGTTGATTTCTAGGCATCTGTGTCAGTTGTCAGCTGACTACCAAGAACAAATTAGGGCAGTCAGTTTCTCACTAGATTTTGAAACTCAGTATTTGTTTTTAGCAAATGCTTTAATAATGTTAGAGAGGATATGGTGCATTTCGATGTGCAACACATTTCACGGTTTCTTTATTTTGTACTTTCAGTATTAGATCCCTAACACTGTATATGCTGTAGGAGAATTATGCCTTGTTGGAGAAAAAAAAAAAACACTAAACTCTAATCCAGATTGAGTTATAATAACAGGATATAAAAACTTCTGCATAACTCTAAAAATCTACTTCTATCCCTTATCAATTGCAGTTTAAAAAAGAAAGGGCATTTTGAAAAACCTTTTGGCATCCAAGGAAATGTAGCTGTGAATTTGTATCATTGAGGTGTGAAAGAAGCAGAGTTCAGAACAATGAGGCCAGAAGCCCAAATAATTTTTGTTCTCACTCTTTCTTTTCTGCTTCCCTTTTCTCTTTTTTGCATTTTTATTGGTGTGTGTTTGCTGTACATTATAGCTACACTCACTATGGGGAACTGGCACATGTACATAACACATCGTAACTCTAATAAAAGTTACTGAGTCATTTTACAAACACAATAACTGCTGACCTATATTGAGTTTAAAATGAATTTCACTAATTGTCTCAGTCTAGCACACTTTTTCTTTCTCCCACTTTTCCTCTTCCTAACCCTGTCCTTTTTCTGCTAGGTTTTCTATAATCTCTGGAAGAGTTAAGTTACAACTTCATATTACTCACTAATAGGGTTCCTCTCTCTAGGACTCCTCTCTCTAGGACTCTTATATTTGTCCCCTATTTTACTAGACCAAAATAGTGAGTCTCTTCAACAACCATGTCACTTTAGAGTGATGAAACAAAATTGATGTGTGCAACACCAGTTCTTGATGGACGAGTTTGGATAACTAGATGCATGGAAAATGGGAACATGTAAAAGAATGAGAAAATGATATGTATGTTTTCTGGAGCAAAGTGGTGTGGAAAAGATCTGGCTCATAGGTCACTATTAATTATGAGGGAAACATTAATTCCTTTTAGATTATTGAACTATTCACTTTCCCAAAAGGCTGGATTTCCAGCTTTGGTAGATAAACGTCTCATGGAATGAAGCAAATTAAGTGCTCTGTGTTGCATGTGTACTTGCCCACAATAATTATTCTGGACAAATCCACTGTTAAAAAGACAAGGTGTCTGTGAAGAAAGGAATTAGGCAATTCAGAGGATTTTGATTTCCAGTACTGTTTAGAAATCTGAGGCAAATAGGGAGTTTCTTTTGCTGAAATTCTATCGTCATTTTGCACTGTGTATGTAGTACAATACTGTGGGATGTTCTTCCCTCAAGAAGAAGTACTAATTTACAGAATTTTCTTTAAAACTCAATAATTACTATTATCTTAGCTCCTAAATCTACATCCAAGAAATGCATGAGTCTTATTTAGAAAATTCAAGGTCTATTTGACCTTACGTAATCTTTCTTTATGCTAGAATTTAGAATCCAGAATGGTATGAAAAAAAAAAACAGTAATTTGAAACTGCACAGTTATCAAATGAATTTTAAACACTTGAAAACTGACTCAAGATGAATAAGATGTGAACAAGATCATCTCTTTAATACAGGAAGGTTTCCACCTAGCTCAGAACAACCACTTATAATTTGACCAAAACCATAAACATTTTAACTTGACAAATACCCCTGGAGGAAATTTGCTCTAGTCATCAAAGGTTCAATTGCAATATGAAGCATAAAGCTGAGAAAGATGTCTGTCTGCCCGAGGAACTTCCTGCAGTGGATAGCACTTAAAGATTTAACTCGATTCAAACTGCATTACTACAGATGTTTGTGCAAAAGAAAAGCCAGCAATAAAGATTATGACAGATCTTGGTGTATATAATAAAGCACAGTTAAATCTAGTGGAGGTGGCAGAAAAAAATGTGATACAACAACCCATTGTACATATTTATATATAAGCCTTTCTTCTTCAGGAAAATGTCCAAGATTTCTTAGAGTGATACTTTCCGCAAGTGATAATTTGGTGGCCTGTTAAGCATTTTTTTGAAATCCCATCATAGAGACAGGTGATTCTTTGAATGATTCATTTACTTGGTCCTGCTAATTAGAACTCACCTTTCTCTCTTGGTAAAATCAATGTATGTTAATTTTATGGAAAAACTACTTGAGAGGGAAGAGAGGTTTTATACCATCTAAGAACAGCTCCTTCCCTGCCTAGCTACCCTCATCACTGGCAAATGTTAGACTACAATCAAAATACTTAGGAAAATATTCCTGAAATCATACTCTTCTAACGTATTCTTCTTTTAATCAAACATAGAAGAAGAAAAACTATACATTTCTTTTACTTACTGCAAATCAAAATGATTTCGGCCTAACAAAATTTCTAGACATTTCTTAAATGAGTCAGGAAAAAACCAGATATTATGTCTCTAAGCTAACTTGTTGTTCCTTTTTTTTTTTTTGTCTTATATGAGTACAACCTACAGAAGCAAAACAAAATCCAATTTGATCTTCCTGTTCATAAGTAAGAGTGCCGATGACTTTTGAAATTCTCAGGGGCCAATAGAGCATATGTATTGCCCATCAAATCTCTCTGTACAGTAGGGAGAAGACTGGCACGGTTACAGGGAAAGGCTTGTTCTTGAAGTCCAGCATTAACGATGCACTTAGCTTTGAAGAAGGTCAGTTTTCAAGTCTTGTTGTTAAAATGGTAAATATACAATGTACTGCTCAACTGCACTGTCAGACCTAATAATTCTCCTCAAACTCAGTGAGTGGCTAAAAAAAGTAATGTGACACAAAGGTTTCATAAGTATTCATTTTCAGATAGTCTCAGCTAACCCACTCCTGAACTATGTTTCCTTCTGTTAACTACCTACAGCTTTCTACCAGAATGAGGGGTCAGGCCTGTCCATGCCAGCCAATCACCCCGATTACATTCTTTCTATGTATCAAATCATCAACTCCCCCCCCCTTGCCCTCAGATTCGTACATGCCTATCCTACATGTAAATCGACAAATACATTCTGTGGGGTTTTAATTTTTTAGTGATTCATTCTTGTCCTAGTACCATCTCTTTCTGGTGTCATATCTACATTTCAGTGCTAAGGATGGTAGTTCCCATGGATACGGATTTCTGTATAGTGACAAAGCAGGTGGAATCAGATCCGAGGCTTTTCCTGATGATTCTGACCACTGTGGAGTAAACTTATTGCAGAATCACCAGCCTGTTTCCATGTTGTTACCCGTGATTTCTAGATTGACAAAACAGGAGCCAGGGTCTCAATCTGAATAAAATATTCACTTTGTCAAGATAAGCAGCCTAGTGTATACCTAGGAGCCACCTATCCATTTCACGTTTGTGAAGCCAGAAACACGCATTTCATTTTTCAAAAAGTTTAGGGACATCCAGTTAAAAAAGCAAAATCTTTCATATGTTTAATAATTCATTTCAAGTTACATTTGGAAAATTTCTCCACACTGAGATGTTTTTGTTTCCATTCTGTCTATCACAGATCAGGAAGCAACTATTCAGAAGAAAACCCTGTCTCCATGCAATTATGCTATGTGTAGTACTATTCCTTTATATGTTAGCACCACATAAGTAAGCAAGACCTAATGATTAAAGCGCCATTACAACTCAAAAGTAGTTTCAGAATTTTTCACTTTAGACCTTTTGGTTAAATTAGGGAAAAATGAATATTTTAAAAATTGTGTAGCTGGGCGTGGTGGCTCATGCCTATAATCCCAGCACTCAAGAGGCAGAGATGGAGGATTGCTGAGTTCAAGGCTTGTCTGGGCTACATTGTAAGCTCAGGGCCAGCCTGAACTACAAAGCGAGACCCTGTCTCAAAAAAAAAAAAAAAAAAAACTGTGTAGATATTGCTGCATTTGTCCCAGTCAGTGTTATTAACACTATCCTAATCATTTAAAGGAGAGAAAAATAATTAAAATTTTAAGTACATTTTTCATCTTTAAATTACATGAATAAACCAAAATAAATATTTGTTTAGATTACATGAATGAACCAAAATAAAGATTTGTTTAAACATTATTGACTTTACATGTAAATATCCCAACAGAGCACATAAAATCCACTTTCAAGAACTTCAACCAAGGTAATTAATGCTAATTGGGAGAATAGTCTCCAAAGGGCACTGAAGGGAGACAAAATTCCTGCCGTTTACAAGGCACCTGAGAGGCCTGCCCCGGGTGCGTCCCAGGTGAGATGATTCATGGCCTCAGTCTGCTCGCTTGGCTGGTGGTCCCAACTGGTCTAGGGAAAACACAGAAAGTGACTTTGAATGTGAGATTGGCAAGTGGAATAAAAAAGAAGTAAAGGCAGAGGATTTCTAAAGGAGCAGGGATAAGAAAGTGTCAGAGATAGAGGAGGGGAAGAGAAGGATAGTCACAGAAGCAATTAACTTCTGAGCAAAGAGGTTTTTGGTGCTATGGAGATCAGACAGCCTGGTAACTGAAGAAAGATTTTAGTCTCATATAGGAAACTCATCTCAGCATGTTGATGGTTTGCTAAGGTCAGAGACAAAGATGATAAGCTGCAGAAATTGAATTAGTAATAAAGTTAGCAACCTGAGAAACAGAAATGTAGCCATTCTTCTGGCAAATGACGGGACAGTCTAAATAATTCCATACATTCAACTGCTACTTGTTGAGCAACTATAACATTCCACGGGCCATTCTAGGTTTTTGGATATACTCGGCATAAAACAAACTTTGTCCTCAGGGGCCAACTCTGTGTTAAATGCTATTATCTTACTTAATACTCTCAGGAATAACGTGGGATAGATTGAATTAGCTTCATTCCACAGCTGAGAAAACTGAAGCTTAAAAAGGAGGAAAATTATCCTCAAATCTCATTGGCTTTAAATTTTTATTACATCTCAATTCTGAGCTATTAACTATCACATCATCCAGATTTCTTGGAACAATAGACTTAGTTGCTAATGAGACACACATTTCCAACTCTGGCTGATTTCCTGCACTTCTAAAAGAGAATAAACGCATTCAGAAAACACGTATCTGTCCAGCCTACATCATTCAGAGCAGATGAGAGTCACACAATAATTTGCTGTACAATCTCACCTCTCATTGTACAGAGCATAGGGTGTCAGGCCTGTGAGGAGTAAATCTTTTCTATATAGTCCTATAAACAGGACATCCCTTCGTTTCTATCACCTTGGAGCAGACAACTTCCATGCCAGCGTCAGGCCCTCTCCGGCATCGTTTCCAAAAACCATTTGGTGACACCATTTCTTTCCTCTTTTACTCCTAGTGTGAACCTGTGTTAGTTTAAAATTATGGATTCCAGGAAACTGTTGGCCAAGAATTGTTAAAATAAGCTAAAATTTCATCTTATTTTTGATTTATCCATACTATACCAAACATGTATTTCCTTCTCTATGGAAGTCATAAATGTGCATAATATGTGCTTGATTACACATAAACTTAGTTCTAACTTAGTTCTTTTACTTCTATTTCTCCTCTTTTATGCGGGGAGTGTCCTGGGAGTTGAAAGCAGGGGCTCATGCATGCTAGGCAAACACTCTACAACTGAAATGCATCCCCGCTTCTTTCTAACATTATGCAGAGAGACGACCAAGCCAGGCTGAAACTGGCATTCCCCTTGCCAGTCTTGCAAACAGCATGAACAAATGTGCCTGGTTTACCTTGCTGTCTGATCAGTTGAGGCACACGTATCTCACCCATGCTGCAGCATAGGCTTCTGTGTCTCAGGCTCTGGGGAGCTGAATGACTTTCTGATGTTTTTTTAAATGGTAGAACCACACCATCTGTTTCTTCAAACTAGTAGTAATATGCTTTATGTCAGACTTCACTCCAGCATATCGGGTTGCCTCAAGGTGGTCTTTATTCCCACTTGTAGAAGGAGTCCTCAAGAAGGACATTTTCTTTATAAATGTCTTGTATTTTTAAGAGTCATATTCAAACTCTGTTCAATGTAGGACACCAGTAAAAGACACCGAGATCAGATTTTCAAAGTAGTTCTTGTGTTTCTACTTGAAATGAGATATTTTCTAGTTCCAAAGTTTCTTTACTTGACATTTCAAGAAGGATTCTCATGTTAGTTCTGGTGATTTGTTCTAGAAATGCTGTGTTCTGTGTTCTAGAAATGCTTTAAACATTTTAAAGCTGCTGTCAATAGCTACATCAGTTATTTCCAATAGTTATGTACATCGTGTCTGTTTAAAACCCTATGAGAAGCTCCCTTTTCTATTGAGACAACTGAGGATTAGGAAGTCTCAGGCCAACTCCCAACTGTCACATCAGCTTCCCGTATTTGCCAATATCCTGGACCTCGCTGTGCCACTCACTGAGATGCTGATTTAGACTAAGGAGTTTCCACGACTTGGCCTTTCAAAATCAGGCTTGGACCAGTGTTAAGTCCAAAAGCAAATGGGCGAGTTTGAGATCTTAGTTCCTGCTCTCAGTTGAAAGGAACTTTTCTTCTTTCTTGAGGCTTTAAATACAAAACTAATTTTAAAAAGTGCAGTAGAACATTAAAAAAAGATATCCCATATCCTGCCAAGTCTATGCCATTAGAACTCTGTATTCTTAGGTGTTGGTATACAGTGTGCCCACAGGAATATAACTCAGAGAATTTCAGCAACTCTTGCTGTGCCAAGTTCTACTGTTTGTTGGGTTTTTTTCATTTTTTTTCCTCCAGTCATATGGTCCTCCAAAGAAAATCTCCTAAGTAACAGCATAATGGCTTTTCTCCATATCTGTGGCTAACAAGGCACACAAAGAAGTATACATATGTTATGCCCAATTTAGCACTTAATAGCTGAGGTTTACAACAAAATTTTTGTAGACAAATTGGGCGATTAAATACAAATTAAAAGTTCCTATGAAACATTTCCAGATGCCTTTGATTTCCATTTTGATTGTTTTTATTTTCCTTTCATCATAGCAAAAAAAAAAGTCACTTTATGTACTTTTCTGAGCAACAACTTGACAGTTTATACTCAGTCACATCTCCACAGGGAAGGACATACGTTATAATTTGGGGTGAAGGCAGTTTTAAATGAACATAGCCTGTGATGAAATAAAAGCACATGAGAGATAATAATCACATTTATTGCAGCACTACCTTGAAAGTTCAAGTCTAGCAGTTTTGAGGCATTTCAGATCGTCTTGCCTCTAAGTCTCGCTCTGCACTATGGTGGTCGAGTTTACCTAGTGAACTGCCTATTACAGTAATGGACAAATCAGAGTTGTGTGTGCTGGCTGTGGAAAAAACTCGCCAAAATTCACTGTAGATCTTTCTGTTCCATATTGATCTTTAAAGTCCATTTCAGCAATCAATAAAGATGAATTACTTATCAAGGAATAGAAAGAGCTCTTTAATATCCCATAGCATTGACATAGAAGCCCAAATACTCCTTGTGTGAGGCCCTGCACGCCTCTTGTGCCGCAGTAACTAGATTAATTTCGTGTCATTGTACTGTCAGGAGCATTATTTCATGCATGAAACACTGAATTTGTTTTGAGTTTTTGTAGTATTATTTCATTTTCCACTCATGTCACTCTGTAGTTCATTAAGAATTTACTCAATTGATAATTAAACTTTGTTTGTTGAAGCAATAAAAATGAACACACTTGTTACACATTCTGTGTTTATGTTTAGTGCTGTGTCTTTGGTGAGGAAGAAATGCTTTTAAAAGAAAGTTAATTGTTCACTGTTTCTAATTGTCACTTTTGTAGTTGGAGGTGGGGACAATTTTACACGTGACTTCATTAGCCTAAGTAAATGTATCTTATGGAACTAAATAGTGTAACTTACTGTTTTCAACCTAATAAAAGCTGTAGGCTTAGGCACTTGGCATTACTTCGTGAGTCGTACGGATGTGGTTTAAAACTTATCCTCTGCCTTCTGAGTTGGTGAAAATGCCCCGTAACTTTTCTGACTACCCATCAAATACAGTGGGCTCCGCTCTGTCCCGCCTCTCAGGACTGACGGCTTCTGCGCACGCGCCCTGGCTTCTTCATTTCCAGGTTGACGATTATTCTCTGCCAGCATCAACTCACAAGCAGGGCCTCCGGATATCTTTCCGGGTCGCAGGCCGTGGCTGTCTGCTCCGGGCCACCCCATCGCGGTCTCCCTCCGGGGCCTTCGTTCTCTGAGTGCCCGTTGCTTCATCTCAGTCGCTTCACTGCCCCTCTCACCACATTCTGATGCTGCAGGATGCTTAGGACTTAATTCCTGTGCGAGGCAAGGCTGCTCCTCACTCCCTGCTGCCGACGGCCGTCCACGAGCCTGGTGATGCAAACGGCAGCGTGGCGCTGTCATCCCGTGCGGTCTCCCCGGGCCCCAGGAGTCTGTGTCTGCTCTGGCGGCAGCCCGCGCCCTGCCTTATCAGCTTGTCGCGCCTGCTCTGGGGTGGATGTGCAGCTAAAAGCACTCTCGGCGAGAAGAGTGTGTCTCTGCCTGGAGGCTGAGCCGATGCCCTGGCATTTCCTGGGCAGCACCGTTCAACACTCCATCCGGGGGCAGGAGCTCGGAGATGCAGCTTCCAGTCAGCTCAGAGTCGAGACCCTGTGGCTTGTGAGAGAAAAGCTACTGTCCTTGTTAAGCAACGGGGGCTTTAGATTCTGCCCAGTTCTCTGGCTTTGGACAGGAGGAGGGGATTCCTTGGGCTGTGGGCTCAGCAAAGGGAGGTCTCAGGAAAGACAGGGAGTTCAAACCCGGTGGGGGTGACAAGGGGAAGAATTTGGGTGGAAGAAATCGCACCCAGGTTGCTGTCAAATGGCCCTTGGTCCTCAGGGAAGGGAAGAGCCCCTGGGGGCCAGGGTCTGGTACTGGAGCTGTGCCGAGGAACCTGCTCTGTGATGGTTCCTTCTCCCACTGCCGCCCCTGGGGACAGTGGTGACAGCGTATGAAGGATGCACATATGTGAGGTATGAGCCCTTCCCATTCCGAAGTCAGACGAGTGTCTCCCTCTCGGTGGATGCCACCGACGTGAAGTTCAAGGGACAGGGTGAGGGAGCTGCTGTCTGGTTCGGAGGGGCCCCCAGACACTGAGTCATGCAGGGCGCGTTGGGTCTGTCTCACTAAAGAGGAGGCGCGCGGGAGAGTGCCGGGGCCGCCAGTGAACTTCTCCGTCCCGCGTCCTTCCAGTGAACGTGAACGGCATCCCCCAGCCACGGGCTACTGTGTTTTGTCGCAATTGCTCTGAGGATTACTGCAGAGGATAAAGACAGGACGATGTACCAGGTACCAATGCCAAGGAGATGGCTGAGCTCCTGGAATGTTATATTTTAAACCTCAAGGACAATTCCCACACAATTATTTTTGTGTCCCCAGCAAGCAGCACAGTGAATGGCACATAGTAAGAGCTCGACTGATATTTTTGAAAGAAATGGAGAAATCCATGGCTGAGTTTGTTTCTAATGAATGAAGAGCAGAGCCCATCTGCTCCGTGATATGTATATTCTTTGAGCTATTTAAGCCAAAATTCTGAGAGCTGTCATAATTCCAGTTTCCAGAGATAATAACTACTTTCTGGAACTTGAGGGACCGGACCCAGCAGCCCCGGGCCCGCCGTGCTGTGAGCCCAGCGGACTGGGGAACTTGCGGCGGACGGACCGGACCCAGCAGCCCCGGGCCCGCCGTGCCGTGAGCCCAGCGGACTGGGGAACTTACGGCGGACGGACCGGACCCAGCAGCCCCGGGCCCGCCGTGCCGTGAGTCCAGCGGACTGGGGAACTTGCGGCGGGCGGACCAGACCGAGCAGCTCCGAGCCCACCGTGCCATGCTTCCGGCGAACTGAGTGAGCAGCACGCGGACCCGGCTGCAGGGTGCAGGCCATTTCCAGTGGACTGAAGGCCGCCCAGCAGCACACTGTATCCCGGAGCTGTGCAGTGAGGAGTCAGACATAGAGGTAACTCATAAACTCAAAGTATCCAGTATAGAATCTAACAAACCTTTTTTGT
>PVIC010040766.1:0-16509 GCA_004025085.1 Thryonomys swinderianus
CCCCCCAGCCCGCCTCACAGTGTGAGAAACGTGGGCCGTGGGGCGGGACATGGCAGAAGACTGAGCTCCACCGTGACATTCTCAGCCAAAAAGAACGGTTATCAAGTCACTGTCAGCCCAAACCGAGATCACATCGAGATTTTGCAACATGCACAGAATGTTCCCTCCTGCCCGGGACCTAATCCTTTCTCCTTGGGGACAGTTGCGAACAATGACCCCTAAGTGACGAGGGACGGGATCCAGCTCTTACTCCACACACCGGGACCTTTACACCAGGTTGGAGGCAGCAGCCGGGAGGCGAAAGGGCTGCTCCGAGGGTGACGCTGGCGCTCTTGCTCGGAGGGAGGTTTCCCAAAATGAACCCCCAAAGAAACTGGAAATGGCATGAACACACATCCTGTTACTCAACCCTCCGCGGGTTTCATAATGTGAAGTCAGGAAGACAAGGTGCCAACATTCCTGCATGTTAGAATCATTAAAGTGCAAACTCTTAGTGTTCTCACACTTGAATGTTAAAGACATGGGATTATTCACCCCCCTCTCCGCTAGTGGAGTCACCGCAAAGCCATATGGGCTGAGTTAGGCATCTGCCGCCAGCGCTTCCTACCGTTCTCTCTCAGGCTCTTCCGGGCTCATCCCAGGCAACTGGCATTAAAGACGAGGCTGCCCTATTTGGAAACAGTCCTGAGCCCTGATAGTAATAAGCACTTTCTAACTTCAAAGTATTTTTATAACCGTTGCCCCAATTTTCCAAGAGAGGAGACAGGCTTCACCTCTCCATGTTATAACAGAAAAGGAGGGAGAATTCATGGAACATGCAGTCTTTTTCTACCTTCTTCTGGAGCCACTCAAGTATTCAATCCATTCTAAGCTAAATTCGGATGTTGAGATTTGAATTTTTCTTTTCCCTTTTACTTTTGATGTTAGCAAAAAAAGCCACTGTAGTGTGCATTACTATGTCGAACATTCCAGGAACACCTGTGCATCCTGGGCCTAGGATTTAGCCTTGCAAACTTTTAATTTCTCCATCTGAAAGATTGACATACCAGTGGGACCTACCGCAATGCCTTATAGTTTGGGTTGAATAAAATGGTGTATGTTAAAATCTTCCTGCACACAAGTGATCTATTAATTTATCAACTTTAAAATCACTTTTTCTTTCAGCCATTCATCTATCCATTCACTAGTATTTATGGTCACCCAGAGTGCAGAGGGTTGTTCTGTCTACCTTCAAGGACTTCAGCCATGAGTGACACAGAAAAGTTCATGGAGGTTTAAAATCAGTTCCTAGATATAAAATCAGTCTTATGAGTTCATACAAAAGGCAAGTTTTTCTCCATGGTTGATTTGGAATTGGTTGCACCAAGTACAGTATCTGACCACAGCCTCTTCGACCTTCTGCCGAATGGTGCAGAGCTGCCCTAGGCAGGCCTGGGGTGCAGACTGCGTTCTCCAGGCCAGTCCTGGACACAGCAGCCCCTCCGGCCGTTTAACCAGGGCCCGGACGGAGCCGCGCATCTTCCGGAACCTGTGGCTTCCCGCCGGTGCCGGTCTGCATGTGCACAGCTGGGCGCATCTGCTCGAGGTTTCCGTGATACGCAGGCTCCGCCTTGGGTGCTGTGCAGTGGAGCAGGAGAGGAGGCGGCTCAGGCAGGGTCTCACCGCGGGACCAGCCTTCGGAGCGTCAGAATCACCTCTGGAAAAAGCAGCTGGAAGAAGCCGCGTGGGGGAGGGAACCGTGGGAGGTTCTGCTCTCTGGAACTTCGGTCTGGAGACGTCTGTGGCCTCAGCGCGCACAGCGTGTCTTCTAACCTTCCTAATTACAATCATCTATATTTGTAAAATTTAGGTATGTGCATATATATATATATGTATATATTTATACATATTTACGTTTACATATTTTCAGTGAGCCAGTGTTTGTTGAATTGTCACTAAAGTGTTTGCTGAGCTTTTATTTTGGGTCAAAATGTTGATTGGCGCCCTGTTGTATATTAACAAATTTCAGCTCTCCAAGATTTCCAAGAAGTAAATATAATTAATTTCCTCATTTTATGGAGAAGAAAACTAATGTTTCCAGATATGAAAACCTGCTTATTTCGTTACATTTCCAGATGCTTTTCTTCATAAATAATATTCAAATTTTAGTAAGCTACAGTAAAAATGGAGAAGGCAGTTCTGCTGGCCTTTACAGCACGCGCTAGTGAGAATAACTCAGATGATCAAAGGTCCCTTTGGTGCTTCTCAGAGAGCCAAGCCCACACTCTTTTTGCTCCTGGTTCGCAAGTGGCAGAGCTGGAATCCAAGAGCAGGTGTGGCTCGCTGTGCCGTAAACTCTCTACACTGCAAAGGGTGAGAGGAAGACGAAGGAAGTCACATAAGAAGAGAAGAAAGGAGGGGCCGGAGATTTAGCTCAGAGGTTCCGGTGCCTGCCTCGCAAGCGCAAGGTCCTAGGTTCAATCCCGGTAACCACAAACAACAATGTGGGTGTGGTGACTCACGCCCACCAGCAATCAACCAGCAATCAACACCACATTCCACAGTGCCAGGCGTGGTGGCTCATGACTGTAATCCCAGCACTCGGGAGGCAGAGACAGGAGGATTGCTGAGCTCAAGGCTTGCCTGGGCTACAGAGTGAGCTCAGGGACAGCCTGAACTACAAAGCGAGACTCTGTCTCTAAAAAAAAAAAAGAGAGAGAGAGAGAGAGAGACGAGAAGAAAGGAGAAAAGGAACAATTTAAGCAATTCCATAACTCTAAGACATGTGAGAAACTCTACAACTCATACCTACTCGTTAGAGTCGTAGAGTTTGGTGTATTGACCCGATGAGAAAAGGAGAGGAAACCCAATACATGATAAGAGAAGAAAGGCGATGGAGGCAGAGGCAGACGGTAAACTCAGCTCTCCAGGGTCTTCAGGAAACCCAGGCACCCATGTGCTGCACGGCCATGACAGCAGAAGTCATTTGGAAGAGGAAGACGGCCCGCACCTAGCCGCTCTCAGCTCAGGTCTCTGAGCCCACAGTGCTGCGAAGTCCCTGCAGCGGGATTCCCGCCCACGAGGCCTCTCGGTCCTCCCTCTTCTTCTCAGCCCCAAGATCCAGTTGAAGATCCTTTTTTTACAAAAACTTTGATGAAGACCCTAATTTCCAGTGCTGGCTTCCTTGTTAGAAGAACTTTTAATTCCAAAATTCATAAAGGTCACTGTGTACTAAGGGTTCACTATGTCCCAGGCACTGCGCTAAACGCTTTGCACTTTTTTGTTATTTAGACATCATGCTTTTAATCACCGCAGCCCTGTCGGAGGGGTCACTTATTCCCACACTGCAGAAGCCACCACAGCTGAGGAACGTCCTAGAGCCTCTTGGCTCCCAAGGCCCAGAGAAAGGTTGCTAACGCAAGGGCCACTTTCCTTTCCCTGCAAAGCAGCCTCCCTGCCAGCTGCCTGGCGTTACAGGAGCAAGGGCGGGAAGGCCCGGCGAACACCTGGGTAGTGCCGAAGCATGTCGCAGCTGAAAGAGAGAGGGTGAAAAAAGCCCAAGCCTGAAAACCTGACTTGGTCGAGCAAGGCTCAGCACAAACTATGATATCATGAGGGCTGTCAGCAGGAATTAGAGAGGCATATCCAGGGCAGAATCTAACTCCAGTTCCAGCACATTTCACGAGACACAACGTAAGGCAACAGTTATTCTCTAAATAGAAAATTAAAGGGATAAATAAAGCCAGTGCTTCCACCAGAGACAAGGGTCACGTGGGCTCCAATTGCCATGCCCGGTGTGTGGCTGCCAGTTTGAGAAGAACACATGGGGACAGTAAAAACACAAGACCAAGGGATACGCTGATGGAAAGAAGTGCTTCTGGTCCCGCAAATCGCCCCCTAACTCGACCCCTGGTGCCCACCTTTCCACTGTCAAAACGCTGGAGCTGGCTGGGCTGAGCCCCATGAGAAAGGGGCCCCGCTTCCCCACGCGGTGTCACCTTCCCTCTGAACCCTGGAGCTGAGTGAGCTCGGCTAGGAGCACTTTATTTCCCCAGACTCCTGTCCCTCCGCTTCTGCCAAAATCCATTTCTTAGTGTGGTTCCAACCCTGACAGCGCAAACCCACAAGCAAAAACCTCTCGGTGTTTCTTAAGTACTGACTCAGCCTCTTTTCCAAACCTCCATCTCCAGTGAAGCCTTCCTGTTTGGGGGGTAGGTGGGAATGTGTGACAGGGTCCAAACATGACTACGTTTTCATCTCCCACGGGGGCGTCTACAAGGTCCTGGGTCAGAGGTCAAGCGCTGTGGGCCGTGTCCTCCACCCCGCCTAATGAGAACATGCACTGCGTACGCCCCCGGCCTCCCTCCCGCTGTGCGTCCCCGCTGCCCTGGGGATTCCCCTCCCCTAGTCTCTGCTGTCTCTCACAGCCAAACCATCACACAGCACATCACTCCTCTCCCGATCTCTGCACGAATGCAAAGATCACTTCTCTACTTCATAAGTCCCACTGTATCTTTTGCCTTATTCAAAAACCACAACGGAGGTCCTCCTGCCTACAAGATAAAGAGCGTCCTCTGTCGCTGTCCACACCACGAGTTTCAGAAACCACCCCTGGTAACCTGCACCGATGCCATCGTTTTATCTTTTTATTCGTTCCCTTAAGGACCTGAAGCAGCCACATCGGCCACGTTCGGGGCACAGTCCGGCTCAGGGCCTCGCTCCTGCCACCTCCAGCTCCCTCACAGAGCTGCTGATCGTACAGTGTTCTCCTCGTCTGCTCCACCGCAGGCTCGCTCACAGCAGGAAGGCATCCTTGGTGTGTCCTCTGCACGGCCTCACCAAAGACACGCGGACACAGGCCCCAAGCAGCCTTTCCCCAACTACCTACCAGTGTTTCAGGCTGGCATGACTTGAACCAAGCTATGAAATCACTGCTTGTTGGTTTCCTCCCTCGGGCAGAGGTTGTATCCACTTGTAAAGCAGGAGAACTTCATATTCTTTTCTGTATTCTTCACTCCCTGTCTGGCACATAAGAAATACATATTTGTTGAATTACACCTGCTTCCCCCATCTCCCAAGGAAAGCAGTTTGCCGTGCATTCCAGGCCTTTCTGAGGAGGAAAAAAGAGAACTAATACCTATTAAATGACCTGTGAGTGGACTTTCCCATCGTGAAAAGTGCTGTCACTACCCCAACCCACCCTGACCAAGGATCCGCCCTCCGAAGCTTCCTGCATAACACACCCCACCATTCATCCCTCCAGGTCCACCTCCTGACCTAGGACGACACGGGCTCTCGTGGGGCAGACCACCTGCGGGTACACGCAGCCTCACCCGCTGTCTGGACAGCGAGCACCCTCTCCATCTCTCGGCGAGTGGTGGAGATGCGAGGCACACCTCACAGCCAGGTGTGAGGTTCAGGACGGTGACACACGTGAAGTGTGTGCACAGGGGACCAGCACACACTAAGCGCTAGCTATTCCTGAAGCATTGCACATGGTGGTGGTTGTGGTTCTCACCTTCTGCTCAGCCTAAAGTTTACTTTCCATACCAAGATGTCACGGCTTTTGTGCTCACCCTACCTTTTTAAAGACCCTGGACGCTATCTTCTCCTGAATGTCCTTCTCTTTCTTCTTTTCATCCTCCAAAATGAAGCTCATGTTTCTTGAGTGGGTCACCCCGGGCCGCGAGAAAAGTGACTCTTGGTCCTTTTGTGTTACCCTTGGAATGGTGTGTGCCTTCAGCCAGCAGGCAGCAGCCTGAGCTTACAAAGCAGCCCCTTCATGAAGTCCAGCACGCCGTGGCCCAGAGACATGTGCATGTGCCCAGAGCCCTCAGGGGAGCCCACCCTAGCCTAGACGGCGGCCATTTCTGAGAGTACCAAGTGGTTCAAGCACAGTCTTTGTCTTCAAGAAGCAGGTAAGAAAACAGTCTTATGGCCAAACTATAGTGTTGACAGAGTGGGATATCCAGGCAGTCTGATGGAGTCCCTGCCCTCACGCCATGTTGGGCAGCTATCAGGAAGGTAGTGACTCAGGTCAAAAGAAGGAAGGGAAAGGAGGGGAGGGCAGGGGAGGGAACGGAGGAGAGAAAGAAGTGAACTTGGGCCATGGAGATGCCTCGGCTTTCAAAGGCTCCACTCAAACACCTCCACCATTGTGGAAGGCAAAAGCCCCACTCCAACTGCAACAGCTGTACTGCTGGTGCCAGTAACAGTGTTTCCTAAAGAGTAGCTATCATGGTACAGGAGGAGGCCATTTGCTGTAGAAGAGGGATAGATGTTTTAAACTGTCAAAATTACATATTTCACTCTTTTGAGTATTAAATGTCTCGCTGTTCCAACCTGTCTTTTCACTGACACTACTGCATTGTTTCAAGTGAGTTTGAAGAAATAACAAGTAAGCAAAATCAGTCAGGGTGAACTCAATTCGAAAGGATCTCCTGAGGTCGCCCCCAAAGTGACAGATGGGCTCTAAATGCCAACACTGAGGAGCCTCAGCCTGCCCCACACTCGGCAGCTAGACAAGGCTCCTCCCCTCCTCCGCTCTTGGCCATCGCTCTCCAGAGTGCAGGGACTTATTCCGCTTACAGATAGGCAGACTGTGCCCAGGAGAAGCCGAGTGATTCATTAATACGTCATCGTTTTAAGCTAGAGCTGTAGAAAAGGCAGCTTGACCAAGTGTACTTTTCACACAAACTTTGTCATCCCTGCTGCAGAACTTGTGCCAAAAAACCAGCTTATGTGGATAATTCTTCTCCAGCTTACATCTTAAGCCCTAAGGAATCTCATTTGGACCCAGCATTTCTACATAAGCAATAAAGGGAGAAGCAGTGTAAGGCCTCATTAATATCTTTCTTGGCAGGACAAACCTTTAAATATGTGTATCAAATTATAGTTGAGATGGGAACCACACTTTGTTGTAAACAGCACACGGGGTTGTGCTACCTGTGCATGTCGGCCCTGGGAATCCGGTAACTTGCAGAAGAACAATGTCCAACCTGCTTATTATCTTACAAATAAATGACTTTGCCCACCTCCCTCCTTTTCTCATGCCTGCTTTCCCTTAGATCATGCCAGACTTCCTGTACCCTGTTATTGTAGGATATTGTCCTGACATGCTGAGATTCAACATTCAATTAATATCGACCCAACCACGATAATTGTGGCAAAAGCATCCGTATCAGAGAAGCGGCCTGCAGGCTGTCTACATCCCCTCAGGGACAGAACAGCCCAAAGCCTGGCGGTGCTGCCCCTGACCCCCCATAAGCACCATGGAAACTTGGGACCATCCTAAGCTGAGGATATTGCTGCAGCCACAGCAGGAACTTTTCCGGGTCCCAGGGCCTCTTCTGACATCACCCTCAGATTGCTGGCCCACGTGCAGCCCAGACCCACTGCCCGTGCCTGGAGGACCTCAGTGCTGGGCCTGCGAAAGCCCCTAGCTGAGGGAAGACATGCAGTCCATTTTACCCGAGACTTAGCTGGCTGCTGAGTGAGATCATGTGGGTAGCGTCTCTCTCCCTCTCCTCAGCCTAGAATTTGTCCATGTACTGACAAAATGTGTTTGACGTTGGTGAGAAAACATCTTCCCTAGGAAGATCTCATCCTTCAGCAGATCAGCCCACTTTTATTCCCCCTTCACATCTCTATTCGGAAAACCTCCAGAGAAATTACCTCAGATCCACCAGGCTAAATCTCAAGCCTCTGTCAAAAGCCCTCACGGCACCGTTTATCTTTATTTTTCTTAAATGCACACTGCAGAAAGGCACTGAGTTGTGCAACTCTTTGAATTACATCTGCCTCTGTATTAGTGTGTGGGCTCTCCAAGAGCAGTGGCCATCATGCTTAGCACTTACAGGTCCTTCAGCTAATAGTTAAATGCATCAGTAAGCGAATGGATAAATGAGCGAGTGAGTGAAAGAGAAAATGAAAGAGAAGCTCCCAACACAGGTATTCTATTGAGTCGATTCCAGTGATCTGAGTTCAGAAAAATCTATTCTTCTCTTCCTGGGTACAGAGCTGAATTGTACTTCCCAGCCTCTTTTGCAGCTGAGGTTTGGTCCTATGGCTTTCAAGCCCATGGAAATATGACTTCCGGTATATCCCATAACCATCTTCCACACATGCCTCACTAAACTGTTTTCTTTTCATGGCTGGCTGGATGAAGATCATCGTGGCAATCTTAGAAGCTAATGTTAAACCCAGCAGTCTGTCAGCCTGTGTCCCTCTGTAGCCACGAGGAGCAGAGCCGCACAGCAATATGTCCCCCGTGTCCAGAACTGTCATTCAGCACCTGAAGAAAGCAAGTCCCTATGCAGATGGTCCACAACTTAAGATGACCCATTTAGATTTTTTTGATTTACGATGATGTGAATGCTTTCTCTTAAAACCAGTCTGCTTTTCACTTTCAGTACAGCATCCAACACACTACATGACTTTCCACAGTTCATTTATGAAACAGGCTTTGTGTTAGATGAATTTGCCTACTTGTTAGCTGACAAATGTGTTCTGAGCCCACCGAAAGTAAACCAAAGCAAGTGATACTCTGTAGGTTAAGTGCACTGAACACATTTTCTCCTTATTATATGTTCAACTTGAAGCCTTTGAGCTGGTGAGGTCCTCATGTTTCACCTGCTGTGTCTGAACAGATGTGCCCCTTCACAGTGACTCTCTCCTAGAGAAGAATTTGGAGAGATCTCAGCACCTTAAAGAAAAGGCGGTTAGGAAAATCTTCCTGAGTGACTGAGACACTTCTGTCCTCAGTGATTATGCACTTTTATGAAAGCAATGATTATACACTTTTTCAAAAGTGGAGATTTACAGGTATTTTTGACTAACAGAAGAATTTTGGGACCAAGGGACACCTAGTTACCCACATGCATACACATGGGAGGCAATGCAGCAAAGCTCAAGCACAGTTCAACACCAGTAGTGCCAAAGAATGGATTCTGCTTCATTTCCTTTCAAAATAATCACCATGTCATAAGTAAGCATCCTCATTCCAGCCCCTGTGGAAGATAAAAGGAAAGACAGGAGTGAAAAAGTGGCTGGTGCCTTAAAAGCAGAGAGCAGAGGGGCCGTGTAAAGGGCTTGTCTTTGTAGGTATTCACAGAAGTGAGACCCTACAAAATTAGCTCACCTCTGCCTGTCTCTGTTTGTTAAAGAGAGGCTTAAATTTGCAAGTCAAAATTGCTATAAGGGTGCACGGCTCTATCCATATAAAAGGTCTCTAAGGAAGGAGACAAGTATGTTACAGGCTGTAGCCAGACACTTGGGAAGCTGTGGCAGAGTTAGGGACTGTGGAAGCATAGCACATCAGGACTGAAAAATAAAGTGGAGAGACAAGGAAGACATAGAATAGGAGGAAATGAAGCTTGATTCAAATGATAGAGGCAGGAGGAATTCAGAGCTAGTCACATGGAAGTTCCTTGATGTTCTGCAGTGTGAATTGAATGCTAAAAGTCAGACACAGAGCTAGAGAACAAGAAAGCTAGTATGAGGCTACCAAACAATTGCAAAATATTTCTTGAGCAGTTGTTTGCTGAGCTGTATAGATACAGAAGAGAGTGGTGTCAAGGGTTCGCCTGCTGAAAGAGAACCCACCTTGGACTGGAAGCCAAGAGCCAGTATTCTAGTTTTTACCCCGCATCTTAGTACATATTTGACCTGAATGATCACATCAGCTTATTCAGCTTCGTCAGTGCCTTCTGGAAAATGAAAGCGTCCACAAAATTCCTTCAAATGTCTCCTTCAACTCTCAACCTGTGGTTCCATTTCTGTGTTCAACCTGTATTTCTAGCAGCCGCAACATCCCATATATCCTGCAGGGGGCGTTAGACTAAGAGTTAGAAAACTGGCTTTTCTTCCCAGCCCCACCCCTAACCAATTATGTGACCCTGGGCAAATGGTTTAACCCCTCCATAGCGCAGGTCCCATCCATAAAACAGAGGGATGTACAAACTGTCCTCCTCCCACTGGGGGTGTAGCCTGAGTTAATATTCTCATCATCCTTTGAGCTTGGCAGATGAAAGGCCCTGAGAAAAGTCCAAAGAATTTTTATGCGCTGTTGACTTTACTTTATTTTCTGTGGGGGAGGGAATCTGCCCCAGCTGGAAAGCTGCTTTCTCTGAATCAAAGGGCAGGAACCCGGCAGGTTTCTCAGGATCAGCCTTAGACTGGGTTGTGTGAAGGGACCTTGTGCCAGCCAGCCCCACAGCGCAGTTTCCTTCGACCTGGCGCTCCAGGCAGTAACTGTGCAACTCTGCAGTTTAACAATGTGCTCTTTGTCCCTCAACTGTGCCTGTTTCACAGCTCCCAGGGAATCTGTTTGAGCCTGTAGGAAGAGTCAAATAGTTAATGAGGGAAGGGCTTGGCATGCCCTCCATGGATCTGCCAGCAAGTCCCAACAAGAAAGCGTACACTCTGCCCTGGTTCCCCACCCACCCCCAAGACATGCAAGTGTCACTACCAGGAATGAGTGCTCCCTTCCTGGCAGCTGTTGTGCCACTTTGGTCCTTATTGATATATTGGTGAGTTGTGTTTTGTTTATAATTTCATGCCATCTGTTTTCCCAGGAATATTAGGTTTTCTAACAGGCTCTTGAGTTTGTGTCAGCCCTCCGAGCTACCAGCAGCACCATTTCAGTTCTTGTTATGCCCTTAATATGGTATGAATAAGGAAGCTATTGGGCTAAAGAGGCATAATGGCCCCTGAGGAAAACATCCATCACCAACCTTTATGTGGTCTCTGAACCTCTAAAAGGTGTAGCCTCTGGGGTATATCTGCTGATCCCCTTCTCCGGGACATGCCAAGAAGCCAAGCCATTAGCCAGGGCTAGAAGGGCATTTTCTAACCATTACAAATTACCTAGTCTAGCATCTCAATTTCGTGTACGTGATGAACCTTAATTAAATTTGTCAGGGTTTGATCCTTTATCCCCAGATGTGGCGCTGACAGAGATTGCTGACATAAATAACGTGTGCTCCAAGACTTGCCAGGCTCTGGGCTCGGTCACGACAGCTGTAGCTTTCTGAATGCCGTTCCCAAGATTCCCTGGAGGTGTTTAGCTTTCCCCTTCCCCCTCAGGGAAGAGCCGTGGGCTACAGCAAGCTGATGCGTCTTGACAGAGCGCTCCCCTGGGTCGGGTGTGCTCACTACCTGCAAATGGCTGTGTCGGGGCAGGCGGTCATGGGCCACAAGGACCATCGCGCCAGGCTGAGGCATTTCTTGCGTAAGTCTTGAGTCTGATAAGGCATCCTTTAAACTCTGCGCATGCTTGTGCTCAAGCATGCATGTGCCCACACATACACACACGCACACACCTGGAACCATTATCAGGTTTGTCTTATTTGACTATAGTATTCCAGGAAACAGTTCAAATAGCAAACTTTTCTCCCAGGGACTTCCTGGTTCCTCATTCCTGACTGGCTTCCTGATGTCAAGAGGAGCCAAGAAGAGCGACTTTCTCACTGTAACTTGTTAGCTTGTTAAGGACCAGGCTGATCTCAACCGCCTGGTAAAAGCCACTGGCAGCCTCTGCCAGGACATGCTCACCATCCTGTGCTCACTCCCTCTTCAACCCTGGCGTGAACCCACCACCAGCCACACCCAAAGGCTCTGAAGCACTTCCCTCCAGCAGCAGAAAGGAGTGAGAGCCCAGCAGGCCAAGGCTGGCACCTGGCTCCAGGACGGACTCCCAAGATGGCTTCCGATAGGTTACTTCACTGCTGAGTCTCGGCGCCTTATCTGTGAATCAGGGATACTCACACTTCCCTCCCGGGACAGGAGGAGACACATACAAGTTCACATTCGTCCCTGGATTTCAGACGACGGCCACACCAAGGCTCCAATGGCTCCCTGGCTGGCCTTTTTTCAAGAAATGAGCAGCGCAGCTCACAGCCAGTCTGAGAAACAGAAGGAACTTTTGCGAAACTGAAAAGAACTGATGAAATGCAAAAAACCTTGCCAGTGATGTCCTGGTGAAAATCCAGCTGATGGTACAGCCACCCCTTGACTCTGCAAGCCACAGTTTTGCCAAAACCTGGAACACTAAGGCTGCCCAACCCTCTGGGGTCTGGAAGGCAGGTCGGTTCAAACTGGGGCTCTAGAGTACAACTGGAAACTGCCCCTAATTTGCAAATAAGGAAACCGAAGTGCAAACAAGTTAGTAGTACTCCAGAGCTCGTGGAAGCCTCCGGTGCAGAGCCAGAGAAGGCTGCAGTCTGGACGCCCAGCCTGGAGGCTTCGCTAGTATCAGGCCGCCTGTCTTCGCCCGTGGTCCACCCCAGTCACAAGTCCCTTCGTTTGTTCAGCGCTGCGAGTGGTATAGCTGTGCGTCCCTTCCCTCATCTTCCTTCTCTCACTCTCTCTGGCCCCTTGAAAGACATGTAGTTTTCCAAAGGTTCCTTGTTGGGGGGCTTTGTGAACTGCTCGTGGCCTGCCTGGATTGGCTTCACCTTGAAAGCCCTTCACCCCTTCCTGGCTGGCACACCCCACCTCAACTTTAAGCTCCCAGCCTTCTTGGGAACATGTGCGATCCACGATTTCGGGCAAGGCTGGGTGAAAAGAGCCTTTGAACTCGATAGATAGGACTTGAAAAAGACTCTTCGTCCTCCAGGGACTCGGCAGTTTTCTTCACTAAGACTCAGGAGAATTGCCACATCCTGTCACCATGCTGGCAGTTACACACATGCATCCAGCGCAGAGAGCAGTCCCTGCTCAGGGGACAGAAACCCCACATGCACGCCTCCTTCCCGCTCCTGCTTGCTGTCCTCTCTGCAGGGCTGTACACACCCACCCATGACAGCACCAATCACCACACTGAAATCCCCAGTTAGCTGCATCCCTGGACCACTGCTGAGCTCCATGGAGGCATGAAAACAGCCATTTTGATCTCTGTGCCCCAACACCCAGCCGGGAAGATGCAAGCCAACCATTTACAGTGAAGGAGAGAGCTGTGCAAGAGCGGAAGCTGTAAAGAAAATACTTTCCTTTCTTGGCACAATAGGAAACCATATTGTCTCTGATTTCCCCATCTCGTGAAATCAGCCTTATCTGAAATTGTTGAACTTTAGGTGACTTCAAATGGCTGCTCTGACGGGATGGCACAAGCTGACATTCATGTCTCCACCAGGAATTTCCCTCCACCGTGCACAAACATCCGTGCTTGTGCAAAGTTGAAAGATAAAGATCTGAACAGAGGATAAACTCCTGCTGTACCTGGTGAGCCAGCATGCCGACGTCCAACAGTCCTTCACTTGGCCTGGAATCCATACAGTAAAACTGACATGAAAACTGGCACCCACCAGGCAGAAAGGAAATGAAAGCACAGATCTGAAGGAGCCGAGACAGCTCCAAAGAGGTCCCCTCCCCCTCATTCCTTTGCATCTCTCCGTCTCTGTGTGAAAATCTAAGCTCATTTAAGGTGGTTAGAAGTTGGGCGGTTACAAAGCCACATGTTATTCGTCCCTCGCGACATCAGTGAAACAGGAATAATATCTTCTACCAAGTAAGGATGTTACGGGCAGTACCTCCCAGCTACAAGTATCTCCGTGACTCTGGCTCCCCTGGCAAATGAGGTCGAGAGATGTCAGCTCTACCTGCAGAACGATGCAGAGGAGACTGGGGACTGGGGAAGGCGGGCAGCGTCCCTCAGTGGCCCGTGAACAGGACGGGGGACAGCAGGGCTGTGCCCTGGCCACCATCCTAGCGAGCTCCTCAGATTTTCCAGGTTGGGGTGTATCATGCGTTTGATGACTGAACTCTGCTGGGCACCTTTCTAGGATGGTAGTGTTCCCGGAAGAGGGCCTTGAGGAGCACAGAAACGTGTCGTGCTCTGGAAAGAGCGTGCTTGAGAAGAGGTGTGGTGTCACTGTTCTTCGGTAGAAGGACCTGGGTGACTTCTGGAGGACGGATAAGCACAGGAAGACGCGGGTTACTGAGAGATTCATTTTAACACTTTCGTAGCCAGGGATGGTGCAGAGCTAAAGGCCTGAACCTCTGAGAGAAGCTGAAGAGGAAGGTCACAAGTGCAAGCCTAGGCTGGACAAGTTACCCATTTAGAGAGACCCCACTGGAAAAGAAAATTAAATAGAGCTGAGAATAGAGCTCAGTGCAAAGACCATGGAGGCAAGCCTTAATATGTAAAAAGTAGCTTTTGAGCTGATTGTAATTAGAGGCTGTATAATGACCTAAGCCACTGACAATAGAAAGAGAAGAAAAACAGAAGAAGGTAACTTTGGATATAAAACCCTCATGAGTTCGGAATCAATTTTCCAAATGGGGATAGATGAGAAGGGAAAGGATGCCAGTGAGCTGATAGCAGCACAATTAAGTATTTGATAGACCTTCTTAGGGAAAAATAAATCCAGCCACATGTGGCAAGCAGTCTGTCAAAGTCATGTTAGTCTGGCAGGATTTTTCCTTAAGATGTCTCCCTTATCAATTAAGTCATCCCCAACGATGTTGAATTAAACTAGCAGAGTAACTTAGTCACGAAGCCAGTGGACTGAACCCAAACCAGCTCTTGGAAGAGTCATCCCTAGAGCTTATCACTTGACAACTTTAGCCACCTTGAGCGTTTGACATGCTGGCGAGAGGCCTGCTCTGCCGCTGGGCACCCAGGTTCAGCCCTTAACCCTGGCCGGCCTTACCTCCCAGCCCCTCGAGGTACACACTGTGTGAAGACCCTTTCCTGACCCAATGCATCATCCCCATACACAAGGTTGAGCGGGTCTACTTTGCTTTTTAGTTGTCATACTCTTATAAAGCCAAGAATCTAACTAGGTTCTAAATCCTAACCAGGTTCAGAAACACTAGAGTTGGGCACAGGAGGAAAGCTAGTAAATTAATCAAAATGTTCCACTAATTCCACAGCATTTTCTTAGGTGGTAAGCAAAGGTGAGAGGGGTTGCCAGTCCGCCTCTGGGACACGGAGCTCTGGAGAGCTGGTGGGTGGATGCGGCATGCGTGCTCCCGCAGGCAGCCAGGGTACACTGGGCCGGAGGTGACCTAAGAGCGAAGACCAAAGTAGGTCTTAGGAAACCGTAAGGAATCAGTGGAGGTACTAGTTCAGTCCCGAGGCCGAATGGGTAAAGGGATGTTTCGGGGACCTGGAGTTGAAGAGCTCTGGGAGGAAAAGGAGCTGCAGACATCATCAAGAGGACCCTGGTGAATATGGGCCAGGTGAATAAGATCCCAGCTCCATCCACTGGGGTCCCTTCCCACATTTCCGCTCGTCCTCTGTGAGCCCAAGCAGACCAGGCATGAGGTGCCCTGATGCAGCTTGCACAGGTCTGTGTCCCGGAGAACGGAGGAGGGAAAGAGGATGGAGACAGCACCTCAGAGGAGCGTGGGAGAGTCTCAGGTCAGTGGCTTCCAGGCCCTCATGCTCCATTCTTGGTAACACACACGAACCGGTTAAGGCGCTTTGGCTCCGCCGCGATTCCCAAACTGGCACAATGCGTAGGCACATGCTGGACTCTGAAGAGTCCATCTCCTGCAAGAGATGCTTCGGCGCTGGGATATCTGAGGATCGGGTTGATGAGGCTAGTGGATGGCAAAGGTCACCTGGGACTTTCAGGAAGTGTTTTGCTCTCCTAGCCAGCGTTCTGCAAGACAAGCTTGGGCGGGCTTGATTATGTGGTGTTCACTTTGCAGACGTGGGAGTGTACCAGCCTCCTTTTTCAACCTATCTGACGAAGTTCTGGGGTTCCTTAGCACGAGTGGCAGTGGCCTAGCTCCACCCCCCAGCTTGCCTCAGGACAGGATGGTCTTTTGGATGAGCTAACTCTTGGAAACTCTTCTACTTTAATTTCAGATACCTCAACACTTCAGTTTCAGAATAGTTTTCATTTCTCATTCAGCAAGTTCATCTTTCAGGAAACATTTTGCAAACCCTTTCCCCTGTGGGATACTATGCCAACAACTGGGCCAAACAAAGTGTACTGTGGATACAACAGCATGAGAGAGTATCAAAAACAAGCAGGAGAAAGCAGACATAAGGAATACATACTATGTGATTCGGTTTATCCGAGGTTCAAGACCAGGCAAACTCATCTTCGTTGGTGGAAATCACACTATTTCTCTCTCATTGCGGCGAATGGGCAGGAAGGAGCACAGAAGTATCTTCCAAGATGGAAGAAGTTCTGTGTATTTTTAAGTGCTCTGTGTTGTGCAGCTGTGCATATCTGCAAAATTCTCCTCCAAGGGTTCTCATGAGACTGTACAACACGCGTTTGTGATTTGTGTCTGGATTCTAAAGGCATAGACAGTGTCGCAGTGCATCCTGGGTAGTCCTCCTAACATCTCCTCTGTGTGACCCATGGCCTGCGAGCCTTATGCATACCTGCTGTGAGATTGAGGTACACGACCGTGAAGAGTTTGGGCTTTGCCGAGTCTTCCTAGCTGTGGACCCCGAGCATGTCACTAACCTCTCGGACCCTCACTTTTCCTGTGGGTCAAATCTACTCCCGATTTTCATCATGAGAAAGTGATTAAGGTGCCTTAGCAGATTTCCCAGCACATCGGAAA
>PVIC010040767.1:0-16534 GCA_004025085.1 Thryonomys swinderianus
GGTTCCAGCATCTGCCTTGAAAATGCAAGGTCCCTAGTTTGGTCCCTGGGATCACATACCACAGTGCCAGGCATGTTGGTTCACTCCTGTAATCTAAACAATCAGTACCACACCCCATAATGCTGGGTATGGTGGCTCACGCCTGTAATCCCAGCACTCAGGAGACACAGGCAGGATTGCTGCAACTTTGAGGCTTGCCTGGGCTACATAGTGAGTTCAGGGCCAGTCTGATGTACAAAGCAAGACCCTGCCTCAAACAAAACAAAACAAAACAAAACAACAACCACAACAAAAACCAAAAACATTGATGGCTAACCTTTACTGACTTTACTTATTCAAGATAATTTCTGAGAACTTTACATGTACTTATGGCTTCATTCTGGCTTTTGTTCAGCTTATATTGTCAGTACTTGTGAGAGAGTACTGTTTTTATCTCTATATTAAATATTGGTGATATGAAGCCAAACTATTTTAAAGACTAATTCTTCACCTTAATGAGTCTTGGTTCTAGATGGCCGAGCAGAGTACTACAAATTTATTTATAGATCGGGCTCAAAAAGTGCAATCTCATTATTAAATAATTTACTCATTTTCACAAATAAAGCAGTAAACTTCCAAACAGATTATTAGTGTAATACAATTATAGCTGTAACTAAATAACAGTATTATCAATATATTTAAGAAACAGCGTAACTCAGCACTATACTGAAACAAAAGATAATTCTGAAGTTTCAAATTTTGTAAGATAATAGTATAGTGACAGAGAAGAGAGTGAAAGGATTCCTTTAGGGGATTAAAAAGTTAAATTTTTAAAAGGTGTAACAAAGATCAGCAGTATTACTAATAAAATGTTACTTGCCGAGCTATATTTTATTAAAACTATTTCTAACATTAAAGTTATTTTCTCCATTCCTCTTCTCCAATTTCCTCTACATATTACTGACTTTTGATGTGGATAGGATTCTAATAGTAAAAAAAGAGGCAGATAAAAGAAAAAAATGACAAGTAGAATTTTAACAACCTAACCTGAAACATCAAAACTGGATTCATAATAGATACGTGAGTATGTAGGTAATCTTTCTTAAGCTCAATGATTTACTCAAAATTTCTACCTGGTTCACTATGCTCTTGTTCACTACAGGTTTGAATAGTTAAAATTTCTGTGGAGCTGCATTTCATATATTCAGTATTCATTCCACGCTTGATGGAAAGATCTGAAAAGAAAAAAATTCCATTATCAACAAAAACACCATAAAAAATTTTTTTAATAACACTGTTCAATGGGCCTTTTCCTTTTAAGGTACCCCCATTGCTTTAACGTAGATCCGTTTTCGTTTTAGAGACATTTGTATTATTTACTTTCTTCTCAGTGGGATAAAATACCTGACACAATTTAAAGGAGAGTTTACTCAGGCTCATGTTTCAGAGAATTCAGTTTGTGTTTTGCTGGATCCAGGGGAAGAATGGCCTGGTAGAAAGACACAGAGGGGAAGGGAAAGGTGCTCATCCCATGGCAGCCACAGAGGAGGAAGAGAGGAGCCAGGAAGGGAGACAAACTTCCAAAGGCATGTACCCAGCAACACATCTCTTCCAACCAGCTCCCCCCTCCTAACAGTACTGTTATCTATGAACTTATCAGGGGAATTAATCCACTGAGGAATATGGTGCCCCAGGATCTGATCATCTTTGAAAGTCCCATCTCTGAACATATGAGCCTTTTGGGGAGCATTTGAAATCTAAACCATAACAATGAGACTTGAATTTCTGAAGAAAATGCTGACTTAATAAGTAAAAAACTGTTCTTCTCTGCACCTATTTCCCCTCAACTGTCAATCAAAATTACCAATGGAAAATAAAATGGGAAAATTACATAATCATTGGAAGCTAAAATAAAGAACAAAATTGATTATTACAAACTCCAAAAAATGAGATTACTTTGAAAGATTTAATCTTCATCCATATACAATAATTTTTTAGGCCCTATTTAGCTGGAATTCTACTTGAGGTGCTGGGAATTGAACCCATGGCTTTTCACCACTGAAGCCAGACAGGTGCTCCACCACTGAGCTATGTCCTGACATTTTTGTTTTTTCCTTTTTCTTTTTTTAAAGTTGCTAGATACATTTTGCATATTGTTTTAACTTTTACCTTTTGGCTTTCTTCTTAATGCACAACTCTTGTAAATAGCATACAAGGTAATTCCTTAAATCAAGGTAATTCCTTGATTGTAAGACATGCCTTTCCATATTTTGTAGCTTATGAAAGTGTGATTGATTTTATAATCAGCATTTACATTTAAAATGTTTTTTTCTATATACATTTCTATTAAATTGACAATGTGTCGAGTTGGTGGGATCTCAGAACCACATAAATATGGTATCTAGATTTGTTTCATGTAATCCAATAAGTGATCTCTCTTTTAATACAGAATACTAGCCCATTTATATTTATTCAGACAAAGATGGTCTTTTATAATTTTATTTTGTGCTTCCAATTTTTGTTGCTTTATTTCTCACAGAACTAATCTATTGTTCATTGATTTTGGTAACAAATGAACCCAGTGACATTTTATGAAGTCAAGTCAGATACAGAAAGACATATCCTGCCTGATCTCATTTCTATGTAGAATCTAAGAAAACTATGGAACTCATAAAAACAGAGAGCATAAAGGTGCTATTGGAGGCTGAAGGAGAGATGGAGGATTTGGGAAGATACTAGTTATAGGGGATAAACTTTCAGTTATAAGGTAAATCAGTTCTGGAGATCTAATGTACAGTATAATTAATATTAATGTATTGTATAACTGAAATTTGCTTAAAGAATAGATTGTAAGTATTCTCACTACACACAAAAAAGTAACTGTTAAGTAATTCATACATTTGTTTGTGGTAATCATTTCACAAAGTATACATACATCAAAATATGCTGCATACCTTAAATTGTACCCAGTATAATTTTATCTTTAACATTTCTTTAAATGTTCAGATAGGGGTCAGAAATTTAGCTCAGTGGTTCTGGTGCCTGTCTAGCAAGCACAAGGTCCCTGGTTTGATCCCAGTAATCACATACAACAATACCGGGCATGGTGGCTCACACCCACAGGCTATCAGTACCACATACCACAAATGCCAGGCTTGGTGGCTCAAGCCTGTAATCCCAGCATTTGGGAGGCAGATGCAGGAAGACTGCCAAGTCCCAGGCTTGCCTGGGCTTCATAGTGAGCTCAGGGCCAGCCTGAACTACAAAGCGAGACCCTGTCTCAAAAAAACAAAACAAAACAAAAAAACCAACCAAACTTCAAATAGCCTAGTAAAGGCAGAAAATGAATGGAACAAATTTACAATGCAATTATAAGGAGATTAACCCAATTAAGAATAGATGAAAGATCTAGACACAGTGTCCCAAAGAAAGAATACAAATAACCAGCAATTACATGAAAAGATGCTGAACGTTTTTGACATTTGGGAAATGAAAATCAAAACCACAGTGACAAAGCCCTTCACAGCTAAGCTGGATAGAAAGGTGGCAAAGGGGACCACAGAGCACTTCTAATGGTAATAAGAAATTCTGCATCTGCTTTGGAAAACATTGTGGAAGTTTCTCTGAGGTATATACTCAGAAAACACATAGGCACAGAAATGTGTATGTGGATGTTTGGAGCAAAATTATTAGTAATACCTAGAATAGAAAAAACTCATACATCCAAGACAAAGTGTGATGTATCCTATACAATGAATATCACCTGGCTATAAAAAAGAATTAAGAAAATACATTCTATCATATTAATAAATTTAAAATATTATGCTAATGGGCCAGGGATTTAGCTCAGTGGTTCTGGCATTTGCCTTCCAAGTGCAAGGTCCCAAATTCCAACCCTGGTAACCACATACCACAATGCAGGGTGTGGTGACTCACGCCCACCAGCAATCAATACTACATACCACAGTGCTGGGCGTGGTGGCTCACGCCTGTAATCCCAGCACTCGGGAAGCAGAGGCAGGAGGATCGCTGAGTTCAAGGCTTGCCTGGGCTACATAGTGAGCTCAGGGCCGGCCTGATCTACAGAGCAGGACCCTTTCTCAAAAAAAAAAAAAAAAAAAAAAAAAGCTAAGTGAAAGAAGCCTATTCCAAAAGACCACATATTATATGATTCCCTTTTTATTAAGTATTCATAGCAATTCTGTAGATAATTTTATTTACTGTATGACCTTGGGAAACAGGAAGGGAACTATTACTTGAGATATGCTTGTAACAAGTAACTTCATTGCTGTACTAAGCAGTTCAGGTACTTAGGACACTGCCCTGTTCTTTCACTAGCTTGTATAACTTTCTTTGTTAGAAATTCTCTAAGGAAATTATTTAGTTACTATTTATACAGCGTCTAAGTCTAGTAGGTTGGAAATGTAACAGTAAAATCACTCAATAAAGTCACTTGGTCCATCTTGCAGTTTTAAACTCTGATGCACTTTCTAGGTCTACTGTGGATTTAATACATTTTCTTAGTTGGTTTTTCTCTGCTTTGACTTGTACACTGATCAGTAATTTCCTTGATTTAGTCTTATCTATAACAATTCTATCAAGTCTGTGTTCTGTTGGTGGCAAGTACAGTATTCCGTTCTCAGTACATATTATAGATCCCCTTTTCATTCTTCCTGGATGTAACATAACTATGACCAGTTCAAATGAAATTCATGAGACATCAGTTAAATATTTGTACTCAAATCATAATTAAAAATAATTCTAAAAAGGGTCAGAGATTTACCTCAGTGGTTCCGGCACCTGCCTAGCAAATGCAAGGTCCCTGCTTCTATACCTGGTAATCACATACAAAAGTACCTGGCCTGGTAACTCACACCCACCAGCAATCAGTAGCACATACCACAAATGCCGGGCATGGTGGCTCATGCCTGTCATCCCAGTACTTGGGAGGCAGAGGCAGGAGGATTGCTGAGTGCAGGGCTTGCCTGGACTACATAGTGAGCTCAGAGCCAGCCTGAACTGTAAAAGCGAGGCCCTGCCTCAAAAAAAAAAAAAAAAAAAAAAAAAAAAAAAAAAAAAAAAAAAAAAAAAAGAACAACAACAAAAAATCCCTAATATTTACTAAGATGAAATCACCTAAGTTCTAGGCTCTGATTCTCCCAGTTATATGGTTCCATGAACTTTACTCTGAGTGCTTTAACTGTGCACCTCTTCAAGTTAAAAGTCTAGAAGTTGATAGCCCTTTCATTGTATACATGAAAACAGCTTTTAAGAAAATCAGTTCAGTCACAAGTATTTTAGGTTTACCATGTATTTATTTTGAAATAGATTAATTTCAGAGACTTTTTTAGACTAGAAGTAATATAAAGAAAATGACAAGGGTAACGGTATAGTTGCTGTGGTAGAGTGCTTGCCTATCACAAGCAAGGTCTCAATCCCTAGCACCACAAAGAAAAGAAAAAACATGACAATGAGCAAAGAGTCTTAACAGTAATAATTTTGAGATTTCAACATGTAACTTGTGGAGCATTTTTATAAAATTTAGAGGTTTGGAAAATGTTTTATTAAATAAAGACAGGATAATGAACATTACTGAGTAGTTATAATGAAAACAAGACTGAGATTCTATCTCATTCCAGAAAGAATGGCTGCTATCAAGAAACTAACCAATAACAAATGCTGCTGGGCTGTGGGGAGAAAAATGAACCCTTCCCCACTGTCAGTGGGAATGTAGACTGGTGCAACCACTGTGGAAAACAGTGTGGAGATTTTTCAAAGAAATAGCATTAGAGGTCCTATTTGACCCTGCAATCTCCCTGCTAGGTTTATACACAAAAGAATTAAAAGAATCATACCACAGTGACCTACATGCACCCATGTTTATAGCAGCACAGTTTGTAACAGCCAAATCTTGGAAATAGCCCAAAAGCCCACCGACTTGTGACTGGATAAAGAAAATGTGGTGTGTGTGTGTAAATAAGATGGAGGACTATGCAGCCATAAAGAAAGATAAACTTGAGACATATATAGTTAAATGGATGTACCTTGAAGCCATACTCCTAAGTGAAATAAATAGGACACAGATGTGTAAACACTATATCATTTCTCTAGTATGAGAAACTAAAGGTGTAAATGAGGTCCAAAATGTATAATAGATATTGTGAAATAGGAAGAAAATATTCAGGAGGAAGGGGAACTGTTGGGGAGGCAAAGACAAAAATTTGTTAGTAAAAAGGAAAAAACAAACAAAGCTTAGGTATATAGGAGGTGGAGGGACTGAAGGGAAAAAATGAAAATCAAGATACTTCTTGTACAGGTACAAATTCTCAAAGATGAATGAGAACATAATGTATATCTAAAATGTTCCAATAAACTCAATAAAGAAAAAGAAATTTAATTGAGAAGAACTTCAGATGACACTGCAAAAAAATTCTCACCTCTTTTGAAAAGTTTTTCACTTTCATCTACACAATTTACTATTTCTGGCGTTAAGTTTAGTGATTCCTTTAGTTCCTTCTTGAAGTCTGCAGGTATTACTTCCTTCTCAGAAGGAAAAGTTGATGGCTGAAATAATATATAGTTTTAAAAAAGGTTTTAGGGATTTTTTTTAGTAAATATTTTAAAATTCTTAAGTGCATATATTTGCTTAAATATTGTGTTAAATTTTAAACCCACACTTAAGTTTTCAAATACTAACTTGATTTTTAATAATGGAAGGTAAAGGCAAAAAATGTTCTCATTACAAGTAATGCTTTCTCTGAGTATATCTTCTATGCCCACTCATCTTAATAGTGATGTACCATATCCCTAGATCCAGGACTATCTTTTTGACAGCTAGTAGCAACATTTTAAAATTCTTAATTAAATAAAAACAATGATTGTAGCAAATAAGAGATTGTGGATAGGGAGAAGTAAAAACATACGGTGGAACAGAATGAATCTTTACTGCACTCCATGGAATGTTTCTCTGTTTTAACTCCCAAATTAGATTCCTCAAGGAATGAAACTGATTCTACATACAACACTCAGAATTAACTGGGGAGGAAAAGTGGGATAAGAAGAAAGGGACCAACAAATGAATCATTATTTTTGCCATCATTTTAAATTTTTAACTGTAAGCAAATCCTTTAAATACCTTAACTGCACTGTATGTACATCATTTGCATTTAGAAATGTCCCTAATGTAAAACACTTCCAGTTGCCCTCAAAAATTTCTTAATTTACTTGGAGAATGCATCAAATTTATATGGACTTTTCTGATCTTATTAAACTGTAAAAAGTTATTTGCAGTTTCAACTGCTAAAATTGTTTATATAATAATATAACAACAATTTTATGAGTCATTGGAATTGTATGCTAAAAAAGGGGCTATCTTTGAGGATCTTGGTTTTTTTTTTTTTTTTTTTGCTTTTTGAGAGGACAGGGTCTCGCGTTGTAGTTCAGGCTGGCCCTGAGCTCACTATGGTGCCCAGGCAAGCCACCGAAAACTCAGCAATCCTCCTGTCTCTGCCTCCCGAGTTCTGGGATTACAGGCATGAGCCACTATGTCTGACATTGTGGTATGCGATTTTGATTGTTGGTGGGCGTGTCTCCATGCCCAGCATTATATGTGGTTACCGGGGATCGAACTCAGGTCCTTGCGCTTGCGAGGCAGTTGCTGGAACCACTGAGCCAACCCTCTGGCCCGAGGATCTTGGTTTTTAATATACAAAAATGCTGTCTTCCTTGTATTAGATTATCTATATGCAAGACCTAACTTGACATAAAAATAGTCATTTTGTTAAAAACCTCCACTTTGTGTCCTGTAACCTCTCTGGGAACCTAGTACTTGTCTCCTTGGGAACTGTCCACCCAACCGACAAGGGCAGCTGCAGATTGTGCTTTTAGAACATACTGTTCTAAACCTGACCCAACTGGGACCTGAATACCAACCATAGTAAGAGGGAACTAAACACCTACCACCAGGGACTTTTGGGGAAAGATTCCAACAGGTGACTTAAAGGTGAGTGAAATTCAACAGGAAAAAACCAGAGTCTCGCACAGCGTTCTTGGATAGGCTTTCTGAAGCCTGCTGGTTCACAATGACCTGGAAGCTCCAAGAACATGTCTGCTATGAATTTGGCTTTTTGTTTTCCAGTTGGCCCCAGATATTAAAAAAAAGAACAAAAGTTTCAGGGAAAGAACAGGTCTCAGCTCTTGGGTTTAGCCCAAAAGGTGTTTAATAATAGACAAGTGCTGGGGGAAAAAAAAAGCTGTTGCCAAGAAAACTGGAAAACAGATAACCATTGCTGCCTTGGAAAGACACAAGACCAGGAGCTCAGAAAGGTAATACAAAGCAGCTCGAAATGCCAGACATGCACAGCCCTGTGCCGTCCACCAGTTAAACTAAGCCTGTGAGCACACACACAGCAGTGCCAAACTGGGTACTGCTGAGGCAGGAGCATGCCAACCCCACTGGGTGCCAGAGGGCACACCAGACCCATGCACTGGGTGCCATGGTGGTGGGGGCATACTAGCCACACTGAGCACCATGGCCCCACCTTTGCTGTACTGCTCCAGCAAACTGGAACACAGAGAATGGCAACACACAGCTACCCAGGCCGCTGTACCCACCCTTGAGTCCTGCCAAGACACTGGGGCTACGCTTGTGACCACAAGTGGCTGTACTGACATCCTTGCCTCATCCATCACCAACTGTTGTTCCAGCAGCTGAAACTAGGTATGCGAGGACTAGAGATAAGTTTTTCTACACCAAGTCTACAAGCTAATACCTCCTCCAGAAGTGACAGTGCTTGACTAAAACTGTGTTGTCATCGATTTGGATAAAACATTGGTGCACAGTTCATTTAAGCCATCAGAATTGCTGATTTTATTGTTCCATGGAACTATACTTCAGGTATATGTGCTGAAGCAGCCTCATTAAAAAAAATGAGTGCAGACCCTGTGACTAACCTCCCAGGCTGTTGGGGTATGTTTCAGGTCCAACTCTTCAAAAATCCTGTGAGTGGATCAAGTCACCAAAAATATGACAAAAGAACCAGTGAGGCCGAAAACGAAAACGTTTGCTCTAGGTAGCAGGAAAAACTGGATTTAGAGGTAACCAGCCAGAAAAACAGTGAGAACTGGACTTTGCTGAGGTAAAATAAAGTAAAAACCGGTACAAGTACTTACTTTTGTGGATACTTTTTTCAGGATGAGTAAAAGCTGACTCTACCTGACCAAAGACTGCTACTGTAAGTGTTTCTCCAAGAGCTCGTCACTAGATTTGGCCTTTCACACTACCTGGTGTCTGACAATGGCCCAAATATCCAATATCACAGCTCAAATATCCAAATTATTGGTGAAGGAATTGAACATTAAGTGGAAATTACATTGTGCCTATCGGCTACAAAGCTCAGGGGAAATAAAGAAAATAAATAGAACCTTAAAAGAAAACTTGATTTAAAAACTGGCAGTAGGTGGCTTGATTCATTCCCTCTTGCCTTGTTACAAATCAAGTACACTGCCTTAAAGTTATAAATGGGAGACCACTACCACTTCTTGCTAAAGTAAAAATAAGGTCACTGACTGTTCTTTGCTCCAATCCCTGCAAGCCCTACAGGCCACAACAGTGTTTGTACCAGAGCTACAAAATCTTGTCCTTGTGTACAGACAAAACTCTCGAGTCTCACTGAAAAGGAGCTTATCCCTTATACTGTGGTATTGACAACTTCCTCGGTGCTCAGAGTGGCTAGTCATGGTCTGGATCTACTACTCTCACACCAAGCCAGTGCCTTTGAAAGATGCCACCCAAGAAAGATGAGAGGTCCTCAGCCAACCAGGCAACCTAAAGATAAGAATGGGCAGAGGGGAAGGGCCATAATGATCTTTATTGTACCAGGAGGATATATGGGACCATATAAAAGGGATGCTGCTAACCCTTATGCCACATAGACAGAAATTTGAGCATTTTCATGTCTAACAATTAACAGGTGGCACTGGTAAAGCGCAGTAAAAAAAAAAAAAAAGCAGTGTGTTAACTTTTGCAAAAGGTCACACTACTTATGGCCATCATTTGGCTAGAGGGTCAATAGAATATTTCTATATTTTGGTGGTTCTTTAAACTACTATTTTATTTTTTAGACAGGGTACTTGGGGATTATGCTATAAAAGAGATTTAAAAATTGAGAGTTGATTGTTAAGGTTCATTCCAGTCGATCGTCAACACATCTGCCACTTACAGGATATATTTTGGCTGTAATTAAGAAGTACTTTAGTGACAGCACTTAGGCTTCTTCTTCTTCTTTTTTTTCTTTTTGTAGTTCAGGTGGTTCTGAACTCATTATGTAGCCCAGGCTGGCCTTGAACTCACAGCAATCCTCCTACCTCTGCCTCCTGAGTGCTGGGATTACAGGTGTGAGCCATCATGTCATACTTGGCATTGTGGTATGTGGTTACTGGGGATTGAAGTTGGGACCCTGCACTTGCAAGGCAGATGCAGGAACCACTGAGCTAAATCCCTGGCACCTAGGCTTCTTATGTTAGCTGTTCTCAGAGAGTTGGAGACCATGGGACTCTAAGAATTTAGATTATATCAGCTGAACAGGTCCTGACAGAGTAGCTCCTTCTTGGGAAATTAAAGTTGATGTTTTCAAAAGATTACCCCAGGCCTTCCTATTATATAAAAGTAGCCACAAACATAGAATTTAGGGTATCAAACTTTATGTGTGATAATATATGTGCTCCCTCAGGTCTTATATTACAATGAACAAAGGGGACAAGAACATTTAGAGCCATTGGCTAGCCTCCACATACTTCACTGAGTATGGAGGGCAGCTCCTGTTTTGTTCCCCACACTAGCAGGACTGAGAATAGCCAGGACCACAGACATAGAAATGTCTTCTTTAACTATATTAATATACTTTTTAATTATATACTTGACAAGAATTTCAAAGCTTTGAGCCACCAAGTGGCACAAGACTTAGGATACTTAAAAGACTTAGTATCTAGGCTAGAAAAACAGGTGGACTCACTGGTTGAAGTTGTGTTGCAGAACTGAAGGAAGAGAGACTTATTGTTTATGAAACTAAATAGGCTTTGTGTGTGGCACTGTAGTGTAAAAAACCTACAGTTTTTATGAAAATCAGTCTGGACTCATTTGAAATACCTTAGCCATGGTGAAAAAATTTTTTTAAAGAAAAATATTGAAATCAAAAGAGTCAAAGATGGTACCAGTCTATGTTCAACTGGTCATCATGAGCAAATACCCTAATATCGTCTCTGAGATATGTATGCCAATATGTATCCTCCTATTATTGCTCGTGGTCAGACCTTGCATTTTAATGTACTTTGGCTAAGTACATCAGATAAAGAGTAAAACTCTATATAATTAATGGTGGGAAGAGGAAGATATAGTCCTCTTCCTATAAGAGAAATCAAAATGAATCAAAGATTTGATTAAATTTACAAGAACCATTGGGGAATCTGAGACCCAACTTGGACATAAAAACAGCCATTTTGTTAAAAAACCTCCACTTTGTATCCTGTAACCTCCCTATGAACCTGGTACTTGTCTCCTTGGGAACTGTCCACCCAACTGTTGTAGGCAGTCACAGACTGTGTTTTTAGAACACACTGTTCTATAGTAACACCTGAGAAACAATGTTTTTAGAATGCTGTCACCTTAGTAATGGAATGATCTAACCATTGCTATTGGCTTCTGTAACTTGCTTCTTCATAGAAACCTCCTAGTAATAGGTGTGTATGGGGGGGGTAGTATAATTTGCCTTTAAATACTGTGACGTTAGTTAAACACAAGGCCCTTCCTCTTCAGCTTGTCCTAGAGGGGATGGACCCCAGCTGGATGACAGAGCTCTTGGTTGGACTTTAAGATCGTCATTTCCTGAGAAATTGTTGCTTGCTGGGACTTGGGCATAACATATATTCTTACTCCTTCAGTGAGTCACATCTCTTTAGTTCAAATACCATCTATGTGCATAATTCACAAACCAACATTTCTATTTCTAGTCCCCAAATTTTAAATTAGACATGACTATGTAATATCTTGTGTAGGATATACTGATTAAAATCATTAACAGTGGTAAAATTCTATATACCTAAGTTATACATGAGACTCATGAAATCAGAATATATCTGGGTAAAACTCAGGTTTTAACTTCTCACACACACACACACACACACACACACACACAAACTCAGGTAATTCCAATGGACAACTAAGGCTGAGAACCACTATTTACCAGTCTACTTGATCCCTTAATTGATATATGTTCAACCCATTATCAAATCTTTAAAATATAAAATTATAAAAAGTCATGTATATTACAAAAATTTATAAAAGTATGCTTCTTTACTTTTATAAAGATATTATTAAAAGCAAACATTACAACCTCACTTAAACCTACTGAATCTTCTAGTTTCTCCTGATAAACATTCTCTTTATCCATAGAGAAATCTTCTTTCACAGAAATTTCTAAATCTTCCTGAAAAGAGCAACATTTCCTTGAAATAAAAAAACCAAACATTAATATTCATTAAAAGTAAATTACATAATACAGCCATTAAAAATATAACACTGGACATCTGATATGAACAGACACTTCTCAGAGGCAGAAGTCAAAGCAGCCAAGAAGCATATGAAGAAATGTTCAACATCACTGGTCATTGGAGAGATGCAGATGAAAACAACACTGAGATTTCATCTCACTCACAAAGAATGGCTGCTATTGCAAAATCAACCAATAATAAATGCCGGCAAGGCTGTGGGGAGAAAGGAACCCTTCTCCACTGTTGGTGGGATTGTAGACTTATGCAACCATTGTAGAGATCAGTGTGGAGATTTCTCAGAAAAGTAGGACTAGAGGTCCCATTTGACCCTGCTATTCCCCTGCTAGGAATATACTCAAAAGAAATTTTAAAAATCACTTTGGAAAGACATGTGTATACCCTTGTTCATAGCAGCTCAGTTCATGATAGCCCAATCTTGGAAACAACCCAAATGCCCATCAACTGAAGACTGGATAAAGAAGATGTGGTATGAGTGTAGATGTAAATGAGTTCTAGAATGTATGGTAGTCTGTGTAAAATAGGAAATATCCAAAGGGAACTTGGTGTGGGAACATAATGAGGGGAAAGAATATGATTTGGAAAGAAAATGGAAGAGCATGTATATAAAGGGGTAGGGGGTTGTGGGTGGGTAGGGATGTGGATAAAAATGAGAATTAACCTGTGTCATATACTGGTACAAATTCCCCAATGTTATGTGTGATTGTGAGATGTATATAAAATGTACCAATAAAGAATTCAATTAAAAAACAACACTGATTAAGATGAAAGTTGAGGTAAAGCAAAGGCAAAATATCACTGATAACATCTAAATGTGTTCATACAAGGAATTATTTTCTCCTAAAATATTCTGGACAATTAAATACCTGGAAAAATTAGCTTCTCTGAAATCTAAAAGGGGGTCCTTTATCAAAACTGGTTCCATTCTGCTCATTGGAGTATTTAAGGTTGGTAGTTGATTTTTACAGGACATCAAATCACTTGTAGAAATTATGTCTTTATCATCAGTACATAAATCTAAAGGGAAATTAGAAAGTGTAAACATATACAGAGGGATATAGATAGCTACTACAACTAACTTAGTATAACTGGGTTGTTAACACATTTAAAATATGTAGTTCTTCACTATACTGTTCAAATAAAGCATGTAGCACAGTACTAGAACATAGAGAAAAGCTCAATAAATTTTCATAGTATTCAGTACACCGAGGAGTAGCCAAATGTTCCAAAAAAATTTTGCTATAATGGATTATACTTTACCAGTAAAGATTAATTAATGGAGAAAGAGATCATTTACCTTAAAATATACAGAAAAAGTTAAAGAAATAAAAACTTTTAACTTTGTTGACCACAGTTTTCTCTTCCTTGTATCTTTTTAATTTTTAAGTTTCCCAGTTTATGGCTGTAGATTGAGTTGGAGAGAATGGAGATGGTCTACAAAGCCTACAAATGAAACCAACTCTGATTCTATCATCCTAAAATTATTTGCACATGGTTGTTATAAAGTCAATTACAATGAAAATTATATAGTAACATCATTTGAGAAGTGCTATATATTCAACATTAAGCAACATTATTTCTAATAATTCCTGCAATAAGGTTTTCCTTTTTATCCCCACATTGTCATATTTGGGTTACTTTAGAATCTTCTGTCTGAGAGCTTTGATTGTTTCTGAGCCATGGGAGGGGTTGTAAAGCTTTCTTTCATTTCTCAGTAAGTTTCAGAGTGAAAATAGAAAGACAAAAATGTATAAGGAACACTTATATAAGTGTTCAGATAAGGAACACCTTAGAGAGCCAAACTTCATCATGAAGGGCACCACATGGAGTGAGGAACAATGGGCTGTTTTTCAGGGAGGTCGCTTTCAATTAAGTGATGGTGGGATAGTATGGAGTTTTGATGTCTCTGATGGGCCATCATGTAAGTAGTATGCATTATCTAATAAGTACATGGTGTAATAAGGGAAGCAGCTAGTGAACACCCCTTTGCCTGGAGCTAAACAGATACGCTAAAAGAGAACCTACAACAGAAATCAGCTTCCTAAGAGATCATTTATTTGAACCTGTTAAGTTCCTGACGACCTCATGAACAAAAACATTCAAAATACACTAAAGAAAGCTAGTCAATCCCATGTTTAAATTGGGCTTCTCTGAGATGTTAAAAATGATTTACTTATATAATTCATTCTGCAACTATTAATAAGGCCATATTAATGATAAAAGCAGAATTAGTTTATATTTTCATCTTCGTTTTCCTCTTCAAAACAGAGACTATCCATTTATCTTCCTAATTTACAGCCACATTCTGATACTTTGAAGACTACACAGGGACTTCTGGCTGTAATTAAGTTTTGTTTCCAACTACCCTTTTTTGATGGAACCACTTGAGGGCAGCATCTCACCATAATCAAAGGTTTTTAAGACTTCCGATGGGTGCTGTATCCTTCTATTCTTATGGCTTTTCTTAACAATTACTATATTGCTCCACAGATTCATAGACTGTTTCTATTATAGAGGAATGTTAAATTATCACCGGGAAACATATTCTGCTAGTTAACTATAAAAATAAGCAGAAAAGGAAAAAAAGAAGCCTACAGGTAGGAAAGAGATGGGTTTGTGCTTTGCAGAAGATACATTTGTTTAGCTAGAAAACCCAAGATAGGCAAAAGAAAACAAAAGAGTTCACTAAGGCACCCGATAAAGTCACTAAATTAATTGTTTTCTAACAGATATATTTTGAGAAATGGATGTATATTGTAATTATATATTAAATAGTTAACACCATAGAAATTGTCACAATAATGAGCAAGACAATAAGACATAATAGAAAACCCAGAAATAAGGACTAAAGTGGGTAACAGTTTAATATGTGACATAAGTGGCATTTCTAGTCAGTGGGAAAGGAAGGAACTATTCCATAAATGATATTGGGACAATAGCCAAAGCATTTAGAAAAAATATTTTTTCTTCTTTTAAACATATACCAAAATATGTAATAAAATCACACAAACTTAAAATAAAAATAAGTGGTTATTTAATTAAGGAAGAATTTTCTAAGTATAAAAGCAATAAAAACAAGTAAAAAGAAACATTAACAAAGCTTATGTATATAGGGGGTGGTGATAGGAATGGCAGGGAAAGGGGAAAAAATAGGAATCAAGATGTATCATGTAAGGGTACAAGTTCTCAGTGTTAAATGTTGCATCATGTTGTATGTGTAAAATGTACCCATAAAATAAACTTAAAAAAGAAACATTAACAGAACTGGTTAGGTTCAAATACATTTAGAGTTACTGTTGATATCTTTATATATACAGATAGTATATATGAATAGAAATATACACAAGAGAAAGAATTACTTCCCAAGAGAAAAGAATGTGGGTGTAGAACCAGTAGTTTTGTTTTTGTTTTTTTGAGACAGGGTCTCACTTTGTAGTTCAGGTTGGCTCTGAGCTCACTATGTAGCCCAGGCAAGCCTCCTGTCTCTGCCTCCCGAGTGCTGGGATTACAGGCGTGAGCCATCACACCTGGCACTGAGGTATGTGGTATTGATGGCTGGTGGGCATGAGTCACCACGCCCAGCATTGTATGTGGTTACGGGGGATTGAACTCAGGACCTTGCGCTTGCGAGAGAGGTGCCGGCACCACTGAGCTAACCCTCCGGCCCCCAGAACCAGTAGTTTTAAAAACACAATTAAAGGGCCGGAGGGTTAGCTCAGTGGTTCCGGCGCCTGCCTCGCAAGCGCAAGGTCCTGAGTTCGATCCCCGATAACCACATATAATGCTGGGTGTGGAGACACGCCCACCAACAATCAACACCGCATACCACAATGTCGGACGTGGTGGCTCACGCCTGTAATCCCAGCACTCGGGAGGCAGAGACAGGAGGATTGCTGAGTTCGCGGCGGCTTGCCTGGGCACCATAGTGAGCTCAGGGCCAGCCTGAACTACAAAGTGAGACCCTGTCTCAAAAGCAAAAAAAAAAAAAAAA
>PVIC010040768.1:0-16510 GCA_004025085.1 Thryonomys swinderianus
TGAGTACCCAACTTTTCAGGCGAGGACAACCTTCAGTCCCTGCACAGCTCCAGCTTCTAGATGCCACAGCCAATTGGCCTAAAGAGGACAGAAACTGTCGGGCTGGTAGAATGGGAAAGTTACAGAGAAATTCTGGAAGGAAAGACTATAGAGAGTGGCTTCAAAATATATGTTCCGTTAGTTTCCTATTACAACCTAACAAATTTCCACACATTCTGTGGTTTAAATAACACAAATGTGAAAACTTACAGTTCTAGAGATCAGGAGAGTTGTGTAGATCTCTGAACAATCAAGGTGCCAACAGGTTTAATAGATTTCTTCCTGGAGGAGAAGGCCAACAAGCAAAATCTCCCAGACAAAATTCCACTGCAAAGCACCACACCCATTCATGTATATGTTGTCTGATTATCTGTACTGCTTTCAGAGAACTGAATAAATACAACAGAGACAGTATCAAGTGGAAAAACCTAAAATATTTACCGTCTGGATCTGCTTTGACCATGTCCACCTAGTTGATATTTATGAAACACCACACCCAACAATTGCAGAATACATATTCTTTTCAAATAACATGGACTTCATCAAACAGACCGCCTGTTTGATCATAAAGTCTCTCTCGATATACAAATATTCCTTGACTTCTGATGTAGTTACATCTAGATAAAACCATCATAAGTTGAAAATATCATGCAAGCAAAAAAATGCCTTTACTACATTTAACTCACCAAACATCATAATTTAGCAACACAGGAACCTGTAGAGTGTCACTGTTTATCCTGGTGACTGAAGGACTGAGTGGAAACCATGATTACTCCTGCTCCCCACTGTCACCAGAGGTATAGTGCTACATATGACTAATCAAAGAAAAGATTAAAATTCAGAATTCAGGACCAGGCGTGGTGGCTCACGCCTGTAATCCCAGCACTTGGGAGGCAGAGACAGGAAGATTGCTGAGTTCAAGGCTTGCCTGGGCTACATAGGGAGTTCAGAGCCAGCCTGAACTACAAAGCAAGACCCTGTCTCAAAAAAATAAAAAATAAATTAAAAAATTCAGAATTCAGGGCCTTTGCTGCCATTTTGGAGCAAATCCATCCATGGCCTGAGCCACTCCCAGCCAGGCCCATGTGTGAGCGGCCCACCTTAGGCCACCTGGGCTTTGCTTCTGCCAGTGCTCTGGCCTCCTCATGGCTTCCAAAGAGCCGCTGCGACCTGACCTCACAGGGCAGTGGCATTACATGACTTTCTACATGGAGCTGTGCCAAGCTTCTGAGTGACGGATTTGTGAGTTCCCAAATGGTAAAGAGATAAAAAAAATTCTTCCAATGAATGAAAAAAAATGCTTGTGAGGGGAAGGAATAAATATGATTCAGAAAAAAATAAAACAGTATGTATATAGGGGGTGGGGAGGAGGTGGGCAGGGATGTGGGTAAAAATGAGAATTGACCTGTGTCACATATTGGTACAAATTCCCCAGTGTTTTGTGTGATTGTGAGCTGTATATATAATGTACCAATAAAGTTTACTGAATAATGAAAAAAATGCTTAAAATTAGATATACACAAGGAAAAGAAAAACCCCAAATGTTTTTCTATTTTGCCTGAATACAAAATTTAAACAAGATTTGTCTACAGAAGGCAGAAAAACAAAGTCAAGGTATGGTGATGCACGCCTGTAATACCAGAATTTAGGAGGCTGAAGTAAGAGCATTGCTGAGAGTTAGAGGCCAACCTGTGCTACACAGTTGAAACTCTGTGGCCATCACGATGTTCTGGGAGTTTGACTTGAATACCACATCCCATGACAACAAATTCCTGGACAAGGTCCGTGTGACACTGCAGGGGTTAATGCACAAAGATGACATCTTGCAAGAATGTACAGCTCAGAACCGGAAGCTGCTAGACTTGGTGTGCAGGCCGCAGTGTATGGAGGAGCTGGTGAACTCATCACACAGGACCCACCCTCAGACGTGGAAGAGAAGATCTGCTTCACATACGCACGAGCTTCTGACTTGTGTAGCAGATCAGCAACAGGCAAGGTGGGGATGAGAGTCTGATGAGCCTTCCGTCTGACCAGCTCCTTCTCAACCCACCAAAGAGGAAAGCGATCCTGACAACCGCTGTGGTGCTGGAGGAGCCCCTGGGAATGCCCGTCTGCATGGGGTACGCCTCAGGGTTGCGCTGCTGCACCCCCACAACCCAGCATTGCCCAGGAGCTCTGCAGGCTCAACAGCACGGACACCCTCCTGCTGTTCCAGACGTGCTGCCTGGTACGAAGGACGCTGGAGGTCTGGGAAGCCCGACCACACACGGGCAGCCGGTGGCACGAGGCGTCAACTTGGCCTCAGTGACCCCCAGGCAGTTTGCAGACCAGGACACCAGCACCAAAATCCTGCTCGATGGGATCACAGGGGTCGACTTCAACATCGACACAGACAAGGATGGCCGCTTGGCACCTACTGCCGTGACCAAAGCCGCCCCTTCGACGAGGAAGAGGGGGATCTGGTTGAGTAAACGCGAGCCAATGGCCAGGTGATGGCCAGAGCCAGGTGTGGAGCCCTGCACAGCTCAGGATGCTTATTTTTCTGTTCTAAAACTTCTGTTTGAGTCAGGCATGGTAGCAGACACCTGTACTGCAAGCACTTAGGAGGCTGAGGCAAGAGGACCATTGTGAGTCAGAGGAAAGCCTGGGCTACATAGTGAGTTCAAGGCCAGCCAGAGCTATATAGTGAGGTCTTGTCTCAAACAAATAGAATAAATTTTCACTTTGATTCTCCATTACATCCTTTTTCTTTAGCAACACTTTCTAATCATCTCAAAAATATCCATGATTGCTCATTGGAACATTTGTACACAACCTGCATCCAACATCTGTGTCAATCTCTGTGTTAGTGTCAGTTCAATCTTTTCCTATGTGAGTTGAGATTTTTCTGATTTTTAATCTGCCATGTAACTTTGGATTGCTTTCTGGATATTTTTAATATTATGTAATGAAACTCTAGGTCTTACTTAATTCCTATATAGAATGTATGCATTTTTATTTTCAGCAACAGACAGGCTTAGGTTCAGGTCCAAGTTCAACTCATCTTCTGAAATTTGTGGTTCAAATGACATTTAAGTTTCCAAAGCCTTTGCAATGTCATTTGGAAAGATTCTGAATATGCACCACCCAGTGGCGATCTGGGGCCTGAACAATAATGTGTTGGCTCGGTTCTCAAGGTCTGTGGTAGACTGGTCAGATCTACACAGGCATAGCTTGAAAGTGAGACCAGACAGTGATACCAAATTAAATCTCATAAAAATAGAAATTTCTGCCGGGTGTGGTGGCTCATGCCTGTAATTCCAGCACTTGGGAGGCAGAGACAGGAGGATTGCTGTGGTTCCGATGCTAGTGTGGGCTACATAATAAGTTCAGGGCCAGTCTGAACTACAAAGTGAGAACCTGTCTCAAAAATGAAAGAAAGAAATAGAAAAAGAAAGAAATTTCTGTTCATCAAAAGAGATCATTTAAAAATGAAGAGTCAAACCACAGACTTTTACTAAGAATATATAATGAGCTGGGCGTGGTGGCTCACGCCTGTAATCCCAGCACTTGGGAGGCAGAGACAGGAGGATTGCTGAGTTCGAGGCTTGCCTGGGCTACATAGTGAGCTCAGAGCCAGCCTGAACTACAAAGCGAGACCCTGTCTCAAAAAAAAAAAAAAGAATATATAATGAATTCTGACAGCTCAATAAAAATGATAAAGGTTTAGGTGAGTCAAAGACTGAATATTTATTTCACAAAGAAAGTCACACACATGGCTGTTCACCACATAAAAGGGCCCCATATCGTAGTGTAAGGTAAAGGCATACTGAAAACACATCAAATTTCCTGTATTAGTTAGCTTTCCTGTGCTAGACACAATACCCAGCACAGGGTACAAAAATTGTTGTAAAGAATGTTCACCACAGATTTATTTATAATAGCCACAAACTAGAAATAGTTCAATGACCATCAGTGGTGGAATGAACATCAAAGTATAGATTCATGAAATAGATAATGAGTCAGCAATTAAAAGAAATGGATTATTGGTCCACACAAGAGAGATGAAACAGGAAGTGTACACACTGTTTCATAAATGTGAAGTTTTAGAAAGTCAGGTAGCTATGTGAAGAGAGTACACACTTTATGGTTCCTTTGCATGGAAGTCAAGAAAGACAAAGATAGTGGTGGCCTCTTTCAGGGGCTATGGACTAGGAAAGAACACCGGGGAAATTTCTGGGGGGTATGGAAACCAGGGATTGAACTCGGGACCTTGTACTTCCCAGGCAGGAACTAGAGCCCTTGAGCCAAATCCCTGGCTGGGGATGGAAACTCTAGTGGGTGTAGTTTATCTTCTGCGGTGATGGAAGTATTTTTCTCTTGACAGGGCTATATTCATTTTGAAATATATGTATATTTGAGCATAAGTACATTTTACCTAAGCATTTAAAAAAACATAATTATAATTACTAAATGAGTTGAGGGAAAGAAACAAATGAGACATGCGTGCCAGGATGCTGGTAAGCATTGAAGTTGGGTGATAGATTTATGAGGTCCCATCGTACTGCAGTGTTCAACTTATATGTGATGGAAACTATCATAAAATTATTTTTGAAATAATAGACATAATATACTCACTGTCAACAAATGTCCAGTCATAGTCAATCTGTGTTATTTTAATTCCTTCCACTTTCATTTCTTCCAATACGATTTTGCCAGCAAGTTACAGGACCCTATCATTTCAGCTGCAGGCATTCACTGTATGTCGTTAATATATGAGTTTTAAAAATAACAATTCTGGGGCCGGAGATTTAGCTCAGTGGTTCAACCACCTGCCTAGCAAGCGCAAGGTCCCTGGTTCAATCCCGGTAACCACATACAATGATATACTATTGGGTGTGGTGACTCACGCCCACCAGCAATCAGTACCACAACCCACCATGCTGGGTGTGGTGGCTCACGCCTGTCATCCCAGCACTCGAGAGGCAGAGGCAGGAGGATTGCTGAGTTCCAGGCTTGCTTGGCTACATAGTGAGCTCAGAGCCAGCCTGAATTACAAAGCGAGACCCTGTTTAAAAAAAAAAAAAAAAAAGAATAACAATTCTGGGCCAGGGACTTAACTCAGTGGTTCCAGCACTTGCCTAGCAAGTGCAAGGTCCTGAGTTCAATCTCTGCCAACCACATACAACAATACTGGGCATGGTGACTCACGCCTGTAATCTCAACACTGAGGAGGCAGAGACAGGAGGATTGCTGAGTTTGAGGCTTGCCTGGGCTACATAGTGAGCTCAGGGCCAGCCTGAACTACAAAGTGAGACCCTGTTTCAAAAAAAAAAAATCAAGGAGCATCACTGATACAGAGTGTGAGACTAATTTCATGACACTGGTGACTCAGTACATTGTAGAGATGAAGCCAAAAGCAAAGCTATGATGTGAAAAGAGTGAACAAGAAGAGGAAATGGAGGCATCAGGTATACACAGTGGCTGAAGAAGCTGGGCTGTGGGGCAAGTAAAGGAAAGCACTGGAAGATGAGAGGCTGGTGTGTGTGTGTGTGTGTGTGTGTGTGTATTGTAATCTGAGATATACTGAACATGCTTGCAAACTGATGAGAAAGAACTAGCCAAGAGGGAAAAGATGAAAATATGATAGAAAATTGAAGACTATAATTCCTGAAAATAGAGGGAAAAGAATTTGGGCTGTGAACCCAAGTCAGGACCAACTTTGGCAGAGAGTAGAAATCCTGTTCCTGACTCACTGAGAAAGAAGGAGTGGGGTGGAGAGACATGAAGGGAACAGTCTCTGTTACCCAGCCACCTAAATTTCTTCCAGGTATACTAAAGGGACTAAGTAAGCAAAAGTTTCACTTTTATGGAGTCTCTTGCAGCTATGGGTAGGCATGACATTCAGATTTGACTAATGAATCAAAGGTTCCACTCTTTGAATAAAAAAATAAATTTAAAAATAATTAGAAGGGTTGGCTTTGGACTTTCTTTTTTCTTGGGGAGAGGCACCATGTCCAGAGGTGTGTCAGCCACCTTGCAACCATGAAATTTAAGCCATGTGCTAAGATGTTAGAGCATCTGAGGACTGAGGGAGCTGGCATCTCTGGTGATTTTCCTCAGCCTACGTTTCTACTACCTCCCCACAGACTCCTCAGATTCCTCACTGCAGCCTCTTTGGTGGGAGCTGAACCTTCCTAAGTAATATACGGAATATAAAGCAGTGGGCACTGCAGAGGATGATAAAGGTAGAGGAAAAGACTTTAGAAAAATGCACAAGCTGAGGATATTTGAGAATGGCAACCTTTCATGATGGGCTTTGCTTCATCCTAGTGGCATTTTGATTTGTCTCTAAAAGTCTTTCAATTTTTTTTTTTTGAGACAGGGTCTTGCTTCGTAGTTCAGGCTGGCTCTGAGCTCACTATGTAGCCCAGGCAAGCCTCGAACTCAGCAATCCTCCTGTCTCAGCCTCCCGAGTGCTGGGATTACAGGCGTGAGCCACCACGCCCAGCTGTCTTTCAATTTTTTATCCTTAAAGATCCTACACACATTTGTTTCAAAAATAATCCAGCCAGGAGGTGGGGCAGCAATGGGGTGGAGGACTAGAAGGAAGTATAGGTGAGACAAAGTTGGCCATTTGGTAATGGGTTTATTATGCCATTCTCACTATTTCTGCATACTTGAAAATTTCCATGATGAAAAGCTATTTTAAGGAGCAAAAATGAGTAAAACTGAGAACAATACTACTCACTACTAAGGGAAGTACACAATTCATAAGCGTATAACTCACAGAGAAAAACCATTCAGAAGCCAAAACAGCTAGCCAACTACAGTACAATGGACACACTATTTAATATATCTACATTGAGGCACCAACCTCCACTCCTTAGTCTGTATTGCCCAAGGAATGGCCCACCACACCCCAGAAAGAAATAAAGGTGGGGGGAGAAAGAGAAAGGGGAGAGACAGGGAGAGGGAAAGAAGAGAGAAAAAGAGGAAAAAGAGAGAGAGAGAGACAAAGGAAAAAAAGATTCTTTTGCTCAAGGACTTGTGATACATTAGATCAGTAACAGGTGAATCAAGCAAGGAGAGAAGCAGTATGAAGAGCAGAGACGTCAGAACCAGAAGGAACTGGTTAAGTTGTACATCAGTTGTGTGGTCCTGACCGAGTGACTTCATCTCTCTTAGTCTGTCTTTTCAACTGTGAAGAAAGAATGACAACACTATTCACCTCAAGGAATTACAACTCCATGTCTGCCTTATCTGAAGTTTCTGATCAGTTCGTCACCCGCTACTGGCTTGGGCTCAACTACAATGATTGGCTGGGCATGAGTTATTTGTTATAAATATATACCCTTATCTTAGACGTTCAGTTAATTGATATGAAGTACTCCTATGACTTGTATCTAGATGTCTCCCAAAGACTCTTGTACTGAGGAGTGCTTAGAACATAGGACTGTGGTGCTCAGAGAAGAGAAAAAAAGGACTGGCTGTGTGGGCTGTGAGGCAGAAGGAAAGTATTATTTCCCCTATTTTATGTTTTATTTCCCAATAGAATAGTCTGGGAACAGTCGCGACTATGTTAAAATTTTTTCCTTACACGGTAAAGTGGCATTTCATCTATTATGCTGTGGGCTTGCTGCGAGGAAACATGAATCAATACCTGTCAAGAGACGTAAAGTGCTTGGTATACATTCAGTATGTAACTTGCTATCTGCCTTGAGAAAAATCAGCTGTTCTACCTTACATTTATGTAAAAATCCATTTAATATCAACTAAAGTGCATGATAGAAATTAAACTAAGAAAGTTATGAGCCAAATGTTGTTGAATTTCTGCATAAACTGGCCTTTTAAAACTACTCGGTCCTCACCCAATAAGGAAGTTACAAGTCGGAGGGAGCAGACTAGTGGGACCGCAGAGAGGCAGGTGGGACCCTGACGTCCCGACCTTGCCGCGCTGGCCGAGTTGAGAACCCCACCCAGATGCTTAACCCGTTGAGGCTGTGAGGAGTGCCGCCTCCCACCGTGCACGCATGCGCGCCGAACCGGAAGCGCAGGACACCGGAACCTTTCGCGGGACTGTGGGTGTTTCCGGAGGGACTCTGGGTCCTGAGAGCAACTTTGGCGCTCTTAGGAACCTGGCTTCCGATTCCCTGTATCCTACGGGGGCCTCAGCAGCGGGGAGACGCCGAGGAGGCTGTGATGAGACAGAAGCACTATCTCGAAGCTGCAGCGCGAAACTTACGAGTTAGCTGCCCGGGCCAAGCCCGCTATCTTCTGTAAGTGAGGGACGGGAGAGGAAGAGGGAGGCTAGCGGGAGATGTTCCTTTGCTCATCACCAATCTTCTTCTCTTTTCCAGCTGGGCCTACTCTTCGTCACACGGTAGGGAGAATGCCCGTCTGCTGTGGGTTCAGTTATTCTCACCTCTGCATTTCGCTGGGCCCTCCGAATGATCTAAAGGGGAGGCGGATCGACTCGCTCTTAATTCGAATGCAGTCTAGAGGGTTTCGTTGTTTTGAGGAAAATCCTAATTTTTTTTTTTTTTGAGACAGGGTCTCACCTTATAGTCCAGGCTTGCCCTGAGCTCACTATGGTACCCAGGCAAGCCGCCGCGAACTCAGCAATCCTCCTGTCCCTGCCTCCCGAGTGCTGGGATTACAGGCGTGAGCCACCACGCCCGGCACTGTGGTATGCAGTGTTGATTGTTGGTGGGCGTGTCTCCACGCCCGGCATTATATGTGGTTACCGGGGATCGAACTCAGGTCCTTGTGCTTGCGAGGAAGGTGCCGGAACCACTGAGCTAACCCTCAGGCCCCAATCCTAATTATTTAATGTGCTTTATTTTGCCTTTTGGCGACGTTTAGCACATTGCTTACTCTTCTCGAGTTTTCCCACTTGGTTTACAGGGCATCGCATACTATAGTGGATCATGTTTCACCTCGTGATCTGCTTTGCTTATTCCTCCGAATCCCCGACTTCTTCTGCAGTGGGAATCGGCCGCTTTCTAGCTACACTAATTTGGCGATTTCATACACTCTCATGGCATTTAAATATACCGAGGGCTTCCAAATTCCAGCCCAGACCTTGCTTCCTGATTCTTGAACCATGTACCAGATACCTTGACAGCCTATTTTCAATATATGTTAGGCTTTTCAAACTTGGCTATGTCCAAACCGAAGCATTACCACCCCCAAAAAACTATTGTTCTTGCCATTTCAGTAAATAATCTTATCTTTTATTTAGCCCAAAACTTTGAGCTGTTTTGACCTAACAATCCTTTCCTTTCCCGCACCAAATAGTATTGCCAGCAAATCCCATTGGCTTTAAATATTTGCTAAATCTATCCACTTTTTCCTACATCTGCTGCTCCTACCCTGGTCCAAGCCATGGCTGCCTCTCGCCTGGATTACTGAAGGCATTCTAACAACCACTGATAGAAACCAAGCTACACCACGCCCTTTCTTTGCCATAAATGGCTTCTCATTTCTTAGCAAAGTGAATGCTCAGAAAAAATTATTCAGCCCCATAGGACAGACCTATATAACCTCTAACCTCTTGTCAACTCCAGCCTAATAGGCTTCTCTGCACTGGAACTATTGCCTCAAGATCAGGCTTTGATTCCACCCTGCAAATGTCACATGATGAGGCCTTTTTCTAGCCACCCTTCTTAAAATTATAGCTCCATCAACACTCTCTAAACCATTTTTCTATCTTATTTTATTCCCAGCACTAAACATTTAATATATATGTATTGTCTGTCTCTAGGAATTGTCCTTTGCCACTGCAGTTGCTCTAGTACCCAGAACAGCATCTGGCATTTACAATATGTAAACATGAATGCATTTTACATTTGGCAGAGCTAAGTTTCAAACATGTCCTTTGCTCTTTGGTAGTGTGGTTGAATCTAGAACTAGGTCAGTGCTAAACAGTAGGTACTTAGTAAAAATACTGGTTGTGTTACTTGTTTAAAAAACAGAAAATCACAGTATAATTTGTCAGAAAATGTTGAGACATAATTTTCTTTTTTTATACAGTAACAGGTAATAAACCAGGTAGCAAATGTTGGAGTCCTCAGTTGCTAAAAGGAGTAGAATTACAGAATTTATGGAATAAATAATTGTTTTATTTGTATAACTTTAGATGACAGCACTTTTGAAGAAACATGTCCATATTGTTTCCAGTTGTTGGTTTTGGATAACTCTCGAGTGCGCCTCAAACCTAAGGCCAAATTGACACCCAGAATACAGAAACTTCTTAATCAAGAAGCTAGAAATCATACGCTCAGCTTTAAAGAAGCAAAAATTGTGAAAAAGTACAGAGACTCCAAAAGTGTATTGGTAAGATTTCAGTTCTAGTATATATGAATAATTTTGTATTTTTTCACTTAAAGTTAACAGTTAGCTATTACTCAGATTATAATAGTAATTTGGCTTATTGAAATAGTTTTTTCTAGTGATTAGTATTTCATCAAGAGTATACATTTTATAATATATAACTAAATACTTTGCGTTCTTCTCAGATCTCATTTGTTTAGCAGTTATTTTCATAAATTTGAGAATTTCTTGAGCTGATCAGTATGACTCCATTTGAATTGCAGTTAGTAACAAATTTTCAGTTAATGGTCCTTTCCTTACACAGCTGTACATTATGTATGTAGGTAATCAGTATATAGTTATTTGTATGCCCAGCACAGGTGAATACATGTGGTGTTCATTAAGTATTAAGGTTCTATTGTGCCACATAACAGTTACCATTGGAGATATAAAATTGAATAAAGTAAAATCAGATAACTTGTGGATTACTAGATGGGAGCCAGTATCAGATACACTTTTTATCCTACATAGTCTGGGTTAACATTTAACAACTATTCAAGTGCCTAGACATTCTAACAGCTTAGGTCTAGCCTAAGATTATAATTAATAATAGCTTGGATTGAAAATTGCCATGTTAGCTGGGTGTGGTGTTGCATGCTGGTAGTTCCAGTACTTGGTTGGCTGAGACAGGAGGGATTGCCTTGAGTTTGACGCTAGCATGGGCCACATAGTGAATTCAAAGCCAGTCTGAACTACATAGTGAGACTCTGTCTTAAAAACCAAAGCAAAAGAAGGAAATTGACATATCTAGGAGTTTGCCCATATTGTATAGGTAAGTCTTGACCATTTTGTTTTGTAAAAACTGAGTGCTTAAAGGATAAGGACGAAGAGATAGAATATTGAAATAAGTAAAATTCACTTTAACTCCTCAGAATATTGCGTATTTGGAAAATGTTCTTTAATGGGAAGATAAATGGTTCTTCATTGTCTTCCAGTGTTTTGCCTTCCTGAACCTTACATTCTAATATTTTAAACAGATCAGCCAGACGGGTTTGTAGGACAGTTTTACTACTCATTTCAAAATAGATAGAGCCTCTTTCCAAAAAGTATAAAGCAACATAGGGCTTTGATGTATATATAGATGTTCCATTTGCATTGACTGTAGAACATCTGAATCCTTATCTCATATAAACCAGTGTATATTAATTCTGCTCAGGCATGGGCTGAAATCTGAGATAGTGTGAGTGAGACATGTAGAAGAGAGACATTTACTAGGAAATGGACTTTTTATTAATTAATTTTATTAATCTTGGGGGTCGGGGACTTAACTCAGTGGTTCCAGTGTCTGCCTTGCAAGGTGGCAAGTTCAGTCCCCGGTACTACATACCATAATGGTGGTTGTGGTGTTCACGCCTACAATCCCAGCACTCAGGAGGCAGAGACAGGAGGATTGCTGAGTTCGAGGTTTTCCTGGGCTACACAGTGAGCTCAGCACCAGCCTGAACTACAAAGTGAGACCCTGTCTCAAAAAAAAAAAAATAAAAGTTAATCTTGAAGAGAAAGCATCTACCATCAAAGATGGAAATGATGATGTATGAGACTGTGGTTACACATTTGTTTTTCTAATTTACATTAGACTTTTACTTACAGAAGGGTTCACTTAACTTTTCAGTGATATTTTGCCATCTTTTACTGGGAAAATGCTGGAAATTCATCTATAAAAAATACTAAATGTCTGTTGGTATTACAAAGAATATCCAATGTCGAGTTTCAGCCCCAGTTTCTTCTCCAGTTCCACCAAATATGGTTTTATATTGAGAAAACTATTTTGAATATGTCTTCCCATTAACTTTTTGTTGATGACTTTATTTTAAATTTGTCTTGTCTGATTCCTGCTGCTGTATTGCAAGCTTCCAGAAGGTAGGCTTTGTGTTGCTTATCTCTGAGGTACCCTGACTCAAAAATTTAGGGAATATGTCATTTATTAGAATGAATTATAAAGAAACTCACAGGACCAATATTTCTTCTTGTTTGTGGTAGTTGATTACTTGTAAAACTTGCAACAGAACAGTTAAACATCATGGTAAAAGTAGAAGCTTCCTATCAGAATTGAAGAACATTCCTGCCACTCCCACAAGTAAATTCAACCTGAAGACACCAGAGAAAAAAACTCCAAAAAACAGAAATGTAAATCATGACATATCTGGTTCCAAAGTAAAGAGCCCAGCATGGATTTTCAGGTATTTACTTTATCAACTTTGAGTTGCCATACTAAGTATTCCTTATAATTTCCTTTAATATAAACTAAATATTGAATGAGGTAAGGCCTTTGTCCCTCTTTTCCTCCATATCTTTTTCTTCTCTAATGCTGCAACAATACCCATATCTTTGGCACTCATCCCAGTGCATATATGATTTCTAGTCCTATTACTCTTTCAGTCTCTCCTTGGGCATATTCCCAGCTGGTGACAAATATATCCACTCCAACTCCTTGCATATCCAAAACTTAATTTAGAGAGGGAAGATGAGAATAGATTCCTATGTAAATCTGTAATAGGCATTTGTCAGGTGAAAGTAAGTTATCCAAATGATTTGGCACATGTTTCTAGTAATCCTCAATATTTCTATCACTGTAGTAGTCAGTTTAATTCATGGAAATAAAATTTGGAACATTTTGTTATAAAGAAATAGTTAAAGTCTAAGTGTCTACATTCTTAATTTTAATATTTAATATAAAAATGCAACGTAGGGCCGGAGGGTTAGCTCAGTGGTTCCGGCGCCTGCCTCGCAAGCGCAAGGACCTGAGTTCGATCCCCGGTAACCACATATAAAGCTGGGCGTGGAGACACGCCCACCAACAATTGACACCGCATACCACAATGCCGGACGTGGTGGCTCACGCCTGTCATCCCAGCACTCAGGAGGCAGAGACAGGAGGATTGCTGAGTTCGCGGCGGCTTGCCTGGGCTCCATAGTGAGCTCAGGGCCAGCCTGAACTACAAAGCGAGACCCTGTCTCAAAAAGCAAAAAAAAAAAAAATGCAACGTAGAAATTATTACTTTACTAGATAACAGTAAAATAAAATTTGGCTTAAGACAATTTAGTTGCCTTTAGACCAGCTATTGTCAGCCTTCATATCCATAGGTTCTGTATCTGAAAAGTAACTAATCCTAGGTCAAATATTTAGAAAAATAAAACCTCTTACTGAAGATGTGCAAGCTTTTTTTTCTTGTCAGTGTTCCCCAAACAACATAGTACTGTATAGTACTTGTATTGGGTATTATAAGCAGTTTAGAAATGAACTAAACTCCACAGGAGGTATATTATGCCTCTTTTTTTTTTTGAGAGAGGGTCTCACTTTGTAGTTCAGGCTGACCCTGAGCTCACTATGTAGCCCAGGCAAGCCTCGAACTCAGCAATCCTCCCGTCTCTGCCTCCTGAGTGCTGGGATTACAGGCATGAGCCACCATGCCCGGCACTATGGTATGTGGTATTGATTGCTGGTGGGCGTGAGTTACCTTGCCCAGCATTGTATGTGGTTACCAGGGATCGAACTCAGGACCTTGTGCTTGCAAGGCAGGCGCCGGAACCACTGAGCTAAATCTCTGGCCCTATTATGTCATTTTTTTTTTTTTTTTGAGACAGGGTCTTGCTTTGTAGTTCAGGCTGGCTCACTATGTAGCCCAGGCAAGCTTCGAACTCAGCAATCCTCCTGAGTGTTGGGACGACAGGCGTGAGCCACCACACCCAGCACTGCAGTATGTGATTTTGATTGCTGGTGGGCGTGAGTCTCCACGCCCAGTATTGTATGTGGTTACCGGGGATCAAACTCAGGACCTTGCACTTGCGAGGCAGGTGCTGGAACCACTGAGCTAACCCTCCGGCCCTATTATGTCATTTTATATAAGGGACTTGAGTACCTGTGGGTTTTGGTATGGGGGGCATCCTGGAACTAATAACCCCATAGATACAAAGGAATGGCTGTGCTTAGATATATAAAAGAATGGAGAGATTCTGCACATTTATTGTAGAGTCAGGGTTTCTATCAGATACCTGCTTGAAGAAAGAGAAATGAGACTGATGAACCCCAAAGACTGACAGGGATGGGGCGCAGTTGTAGAGAATGAAATGCACGTGGGCAGGATGAAGGTTATTTATTCAGTGATGTTCCTAGAGCACCGTTTCTATGCCTGATAGTGTCAAAAATCATTGGGATATATACAGGTAGCAGTAGAGCATTTGTCCTGTGCAACTGACATGCTAGTAAAGAAGATACAACAGAATGGTACCTGTATGCATATGTTGAAATCCTTTACCTTGAAAAGTAGAGTGATCTTAAGCTGTGTAGAAGCAGTATTTTAGAAGGCTCAAACAAAACTTGAACCTGCTAACACCCTGCCTCTCTCCAGGCCAGTAGTGGTAAACCTATGGCATGTGTTCTATTGCATTTTCTTTTAAGACAGAAGATGCTAATGTATGAGTTGTATTTTCTAAATTAAAACCTCAGTATTCAGGTTTAATTGCAGTGTCGGCACATTGGATAAATGAGTTTTAGATTGCAGTTTTGTGCTCAGTCTCTAAAAGGTTCGCCATCACTGTTCTAGGATGATCTGGGTATGATAAAACTTCTAAGACCATCCCATGTACCCCTTAAATGTTGCCTGAAGCCTGATGTTCTGTGAGGTTTTTAAAAAGTGGAATGAGTGTACTGAATATAGCCATATGAAGCATAATATGAAACAGTAAAAAATTGTTCTGGTAGCTGATACAGAAAGAAATAATTTGTCAGTATAACTTCACTTTTGTTTGTTTTTCCCTGTCTTTTCAGAACACCTACATCTAGCCAGTCAGCACCTATTTGCTCCTCAAGGAGTTCGAACAAAAGAAAGAAACATTTTTCTCAGCTAAAAATGTTGCTTAGTCAGAGTGAATCCCAAAAGAATCCAAAGGTGGACTTCAGAAATTTCTTATCTTCACTGTGAAGGCTGGACTTTGAAAATAAAGAAATGTCTACTATAATTTCTGAAATTACAGTCAGTAAAACAACTTTTTAAACTTATTTGAATAAATGGAAACGAAGTTCAAGAACAAACTTTTTGTGGTGTCCTTCAGTGTTAATGGGGAAAATCTGTCATTAGAATGAATAACTGATTTCACAAGGTGTTTGTGTGGATTACAGCATATGAAGGGTGCTTCTCTTTTAGTTTTTAGCACTTTTCATTATTTGTCAGTTTCTTTGAAAAGAAAATCAAGAACTTCATGTTAAAGATTGTTCACTCATGAAAGTTTATTCATGTGTCTGTAGCCTAATTCAGAAAGTGAACAAGGAAACAACTTTGTTTCCACATGGACATAACTACCTAAGTAAAATCTAAACATTACAGTGTCATTTTTTTTTTTTTTTTTGAGATAGGGTCTCACTTTGTAGTTCAGGCTCGCCCGGAGCTCACTATGTAGCCCAAGCAAGCCTCGAACTCAGCAATCCTCCTGCCTCTGCCTCCGGAGTGCTGGGATGACAGGCGTGAGCCACCATGCCCGGCACTGTGGTATGTGGTATTGATGGCTGGTGGGCGTGAGTCACCACGCCCAGCATTGTATGTGGTTACCAGGATTGAACTCAGGACCTTGTGCTTGCGAGTCAGGCGCTGGAACCACTGAGCTAAATCTCCAGCACATTTTCAACACTTTTAAATGAGACTTCCAATATTTACAAAGTGCTTCCAGAAGTCTACCTAAATCCATATCCTTCACTAAGTTGGAAACCAAATCCAAGTTCAAAAGTGAAGTAGAGCATTGAAATCAGATGATTTTTAATAAAGGATATAACTTTTTATAATAAAATTAGTTTCTGAGGACAGAAAAATTAGTCACTTCACTGTATCTGACTTCCTAATGTATTCAGCCTATTAACTGCCAAACAAGTAGTGTCTTTTATTTCATGATTCTGATTAATATCTGACAAAACTGTATACTCATTACCTTGAATTATTCAAAAACCAATTGTTAATGCCGGACGTGGTGGCTCATGCCTGTCATCCCAGCACTCGGGAGGCAGAGGCAGGAGGATTGCTGAGTTCGCAGCAGCTTGCCTGGGCAGCATAGTGAGCTCAGGGCCAGCCCACTACAAAGTGAGACCGTGTCTCAAAAAAAAAAAAAAACAAACAATTGTTTTGCTATG
>PVIC010040769.1:0-16530 GCA_004025085.1 Thryonomys swinderianus
AAAAAAAAAAAAAAAAAAAGAATTAAATCTTAATTCATACAAATGATTGTGGTTGAATTTCCATTAACTCTCGGAACCTGGGAAGAATCAGTCTGAAGTTTTTTAAGTAGGTCCAAATGTATCAGAGAGTACACTCTGAGCCCAGTGGGTTCAAAGCTTTATCAGAGTTAGAAAACAACTGAAGCTCCTTCCTCTGTCCCAGCAACTTACAAGTCCTAGAAAAGAACACAAAGGAAAAGCTACTCCAACGCATGTAATTATATAAAGATTAGACTTATTTAAATGTCTTCTCAACTTGCCTGGAAAATAAAAGCATACATTTAAAGAATAGAGAAGAAAATTCAGTAATGTGTTTTTTTTTTTTGTAAAATCAAAGTTAATTGTTTGCCACATGGCATATATAAAATTATATCATGGACAATGTGTCAAATATTTTTGCTAATTTTAGCAAATAAAGTACAATAATAATAACACTACTTCTTCAAAGTGCTTTGTATTTGGTCTTACTTCTTTATGTATAGAATGTTTAGTAAAATTGCAAATATATTCTAAAATAAATCCTTTATTTTTATTTTCAAAGTACATTGCCAGCATAGAATTTCAAATGTAAAAATAGTATTTATAATACAATTCTATTTCTAAAATATCTTAGATCTGCTGCTCCAACAGAGAAAGTATGTACTTGCAAAACTAGCCACTTTGTCTTTATAGTTTGAAAATGAAGTACCATAGTCCACCCCACCCACTCTCTCTCGTACCAGGGATCAAACCATAGACCTTGTGCCTGCAAGGAAGGTGCCAGAATCACTGAGCTAAATCCTCGGCCCTTTCTTACTTCTTATATTAAAAAGAAATAAAATCTGTAATTTTAGCTTGAGGCTATATACATGGCCAAATTGCTTAACTCCTTAAGGTGAAATGCTTATAACTCTCCTCTTATACAGTCACCCTACCAAACATACACACACAACAGATAATCTCCATGGACTTGATCTAATATACATATCTATGACCATTCACAATTCTTCTGAATTTGTAAGTTTCTACTTTCCTATGCCACTATATTAAAATAAAAATAGATGAATCAAAGATGAAAGGATGAAAGCCAAATGTTCCTTTTTCTACTAAAAAATGAGCTAAATTTAAATAGCAGGCAAATAGGAAGTCAAAACAATTTTCAACTTCTTCAAGCATTTTTATAGATATTCACATACACAAACAACCCCAATAGGTACATATTCTTCATCTATTATAATTTTTTCTTAAATATACACAATATATCTTAATTGTTTTAGTCTACTAATCAGTTCAGATATAACATATAATTCTCATAGTTTGAATGTATCCTGCAGTATAGTCACTTTCAGGTTACAGGATTACCATGCTATATGCACTAATAATTTTTTTAAAACCCCAAACTTAAATTCTCAGCCTTAGAAATGGCCATTGTGAGATGCCAGCTATCCTTGTGTGTGGAAAGGACTTCTTGCCAGCGAGGAATCTAATGCATGTTTTGGTTCTAGGTTTAAGCTATGAAGAACAGAGTTACATTTATAAAGAAAATGGGACTTTGTTTTTTTGACATTTAAGATGGAACTTGATCTTAAGGATTTACTGAGATTTCTAACTGTGCTTTCCAGAAACTGAAAAGTCGGATGTATTTAGAATAGCCTCCTTTTTCTGGAGGTATTCAAGCAGAAACTGCAAGCCAATACTCCTAAGTCTTTCACAAGACATCAATCCATGGGCAGCCAGTTACATTAGATACCCTCTGAGGTTACTTCCAAACTGTAGGCTTTTTTTAAAAAATGAATTCTTTATTGGTACATTTTATATACAGCTCACAATTACACTCAACATTGGGGAATTTGTACCAGTATATGACAGAAGTTAATTTTCATTTTTACCCATATCCCTACCCACCCACAACCTCCCACCCCTTATATATATAAGCTATTTCTTTTTCTTTCTAAATCACCCAAACTGTAGGTTTTATGATTCTACTGGTCTCCTTATTTTTACATCTAAATGACATTTTATCAGAGCCAAATATCTCCTAATATAATTGCTTTATCTACATTATTTTTGGAAAAAGTGAGAACACATATAAAGTGAAGAGGACACGGAGATAATTCTTTTTCTCTAATCATTTACCTATTAACTACTTAATTTTTTGAGACCAAAATGTAGTTTTGGAAAGATCTACATATGTTTTAAAGAATATAATTTGTTACTTTCTCCTTGCTGAGACACAATACTTGACATCCGCAGATCTAAGGAAGAGAGGTTATATTGTCCTACAGTTTGTAACGTGGCAGCCCTTAGTCTCAGCTCCTTCAAGGCAGAGGGACACTGCAGAAGAGAGACAGCTACACACGGAAGCAGAGAGCGGTCCAAGCAGAGGGAAGGAAGCACACTCCCACTTCCGGGCCACGCCCCAGGTGGTCCACCTCCTCCCCACGTCACACGGAGCTGTAATTTGCTGCAGACTAATCCAGTGAAGAGTTCCACGTCTCTGCAATCCAATGAGCTGCTTGAACCCCCACTTATGAGCATATGACCTCTTGAGGAACATGCAGACCTAAACTGAAGCAGTTAGGAGTTAAAATACGCCAAGGGACTGAAGAATTTGAGATAAAATTAATATTCAAAGAAAGTATTTTGATTGTCACTATTTTAATCAATTGGAAAAGATGTAGTCAGACCTCTGTTGTGTTCCGAGTAAGCAGAAGGAGTTATTCTACCAACATGCTCAGCTCATTAATCACTCAAAACAAGACCCTCAGCTTTTGAAACTCCAAGGATTTGTGAGGATGGACCAAGGAAACAGTTTCCAAGAGAGGGACCTCTGACGGCCCAGGGTGAAGGTACAGCAACACATTAAAAACATTTCAAAGAAATGCCGGACGTGGTGGCTCACGCCTGTCATCCCAGCACTCGGGAGGCAGAGACAGGAGGATTGCTGAGTTCACGGCAGCTTTGCCTGGGCACCATAATGAGCTCAGGGCCAGCCTGAACTGCAAAGCGAGACCCTGTCTCAAAAAGCAAAAAAAAAAAAAAAAAAAAAAAAAAAAAAAAAAAAAAAAAAAAAAAAAAAAAAAAAAACCAAAACATTTCAAAGAAAACAACCCAGATGCTCATCAACTGGAGACTGGATAAAGATTATGTGGTTGTTTTATACAATGGAGTGTTACACTGCCATAAAGAATGACACATTTCATTCATTTATGTGCAAATGGATACACCTTGAGGACACACTAATAAGTGAAATAGATCACAGAAATGTAAATACCATATCTTTTCTCTGGTATGAAAACCTGTAAATGTAAATGAGTTCTAGAATTTATGATGGATTTTGTAAAATAGGAAATATTCAAAGGGAATGTGGTAGGGGAACATAATGAGGGGAAAGAATAAATATGATTTGGAAAGTAAAAGGAACAGCATGTATATAAGGGGTGGGGAGTTAGGAATGGGTAGGGATATGGGTAAAAATGAGAATTAACTTCTTTCGTATACTGGTACAAATTCCCCAATGTTGAGTATGATGATGAACTGTATATAAAATGTACTAACAAAGAATTCAATTTAAAATATTCCAAAGAAAGACCAGCAGAAACCAGGATAATATGTTTTTTAATAGTATTTCTGAGATAGATTTATCTTCAAAACATCATGAAGCCTTCTATTTTCCCAGTTACTAGTTAACAAGAGATATTTTGTAAGGAACTCATCACCACTAGTGCACACACTTTCAATTAATAAAGAACATGAACTTTCTAGAGGAACAAAGTGAGAAAACTTCTAAAGACAAATCATTGGTTTCCACATATGTATATTTAAAAAAATGCTCTTGTGTAAAAATTCAAGAAAATCAACAGTATACTATTTCTATCTGCTTAGTATAACATCAAACTAGGCATGACATTTTTATTATTGTTTTGAAAAATTTTTACAGAAAAAGTCAACTTGCTTTCCTTCCATAGGACTCAAATGACTAACTTGCCTTAATGCTTACATATTCAATTTGCTTTCTCTCAATGAATGCTAGGGATATATTATTTTTCTGTCAGGCTGATGGCACTACCTGTACTTGTTTTATCTCTTTATGAAAATAGTAAACTACAAAAAAGTCATAAACTCTCAATTTGTATTTACTGCTTGAAATTTTTCATAGTATTTCTTTACTGTCATTCTAAATATCAGTTTTCCTAACCCAACAATAATTCTATATTTTGTTCTTTCAAAAATAATCATGTTTGGGCCAGAGATGTATCTCAGTGGTTCCAGCACCTGTCTAGCAAGTGCATGGTTCTGAATTTGATCCCAGTAACCACATACAACAATAGCAGGTGTGGTGACTCATGCCCACCAGCAATCAGTACCGCACACCACAGTGGGGTGGGGGGTGGCTCACACCTTTAATCCCAGAACTCAGGAGGCAGAGGCAGGAGGATTGCTGAGTTTGAGGCTTGCATAGACTATATAGTGCACTCAGGGCCAGCCTGAAGCACAAAGCAAGACCCTGTCTCAAAAAAAATAAAATCGTGTTAAACACCCAAATTTTACTTCTCATGTTAGCTTTGGGTTACTATGACAGATAACTGAGATTAACTGACCTAACGAGAAATGGCTTCTTTTGGCTCACAGTTTGGGGCAGTTTTGACCTCACTGCTTTTTTTTTTTTCTGTGGGGGCACAGCCCATCATGGTGGAAGTGCAAAATGGCGAAACCTTCTCCTTTCTAGTTGCTTGGAAGATGCAAGAGGGACAAAGGCTAGAATCCCAACATCCCTTCAGGACTACATCCCACGTCTGACTTTTCTTCTTGCTAAGACAAAATACCTGACCCTCAAAGGTAAAGGAGGAAAGGCTAATTTCAGCTCATAGTTAGTATAGGTTTCACACCATAGCCAGCGGGCTCCAAGTCTGGGTGCCACAGCAGAGGGGCATCACAGAGGAGAAACGGTCTGTGACAAAGAAGGGAAGACAGAAGTTCACAAAGCAGCAAAGTGCCAGCAGCAGCCTTCTTTGTGTCCTTTATATTCCATTCAGGCTACCTGTCCTTAGGGTGAGTAGCACTCACGGGGTGGGGGGGAATTAATCTCAGCATCATGTATTCTACCTCTGAAAAGCCCCACGTATGACCTCAAGAGGCTTTGGGGAAATATCTAGATTATCAGCCAAAACACTCAAGAACTCTACTTCCCCCCATTCTGCAATTTCCTAAAGGTTCTACTTCCTCCCAAAGGCCACAGGTTGGTTACCAATCCTTTAATACAGGCCGTTAAGGGACAGTTTTACAAAACACAGTGCCTCTAAACATTAATAATTACACAAATGTACTAGTATTCATGATTAATATTACTATGGTTACCAAAGAAACCAAAATATTTAATTTCTTACAAAAGTAAAACCTTCTCAAAACAACAGCAATTTTGTTTCATGTATTCATACATCTCACCATGGTCTCAGAGGTGGGTGGATCTGGTGTGTGATGCTGCTATTGATTAATGGTGCAATGCTAGGATTAGGGCACTAGAATTAAGGTAGTGAATCATACCTTCCCTAAGTGGTTTGGATAAAATATAAGGGATGAAAAGAGCTCTGGTCATATCTTGTTGCTTGCTGCCTTCTGCCGACCATGAACTCTTTCTCCTCTGCAATGCCCCTTTGTCATGCCACTTTGCCTTTTAGCCAGCTGAATGTGGTCTGAAACCTCTACAAACTGTGAACTAAATGAACTTTTTCCCCTTAACTTTGAGCATGGAGCATTTTATCTCAACAATCAGAAAAGTAATTAAGACAACGAGTTACTCAGTGCAACATTTTTAGGGTTTTGTAGTCTTCAACTTAATAGTGTTGATTATTCTGCTTATGAGGAGCTTTCAGCATTAGAAGTTAATATAAGGCCACTATTTTTCAACTGTTTCCTTCTGGAATACAAAGATTATAAAATTCTTCTTTCTTTTGTGGCTATCATCAAGGTGAATAATATAAAGGACATATGCTAATTAAACATGAATTTGAACATTATGTTCATTTAGTAGATTGGATATAAAATTAAAGTGCAATATATTTCACATTCTATAGTAGGATATGTCCACTGTTTACATTCAATATACATAGTTTTGCCCATTGATGTGTGTGTTCATGTGTATTTTAAAATAAAATACTATCAAAGTATCTCCAAAAATACTCCCCATTGTTTAGACTTCAAGTACTAACATTCTTTTCCTTTTCCTTTTCACTATTTAAAACTGCAGCAAAACAAAACAACACATTTGTTTTCTGAAAATATTTGTTCATATTATTATAGGTAGGAAAGCTAGCCAGACATGTGGTAGGTAGATAGTTTAGGGCAGTCCTTCCAAAAGTCCACATGGGGACAGTCAAGACCTTCACTGAAAGTCAACATTATCAAAGGAGAAAAAGGCCCCACCCACGTGAGACAAATAGCAACAATGCACATCTCAGGGTGGGAAGGGTGTTGGGGGGGTTGTAGGATCAAAATTTTGACCCACCTAGAAGATTCTCCTAACTAAAGACCCTACTGGATTGCTATGTGATTTGATTTCTCATTGGATCCTCATCTAGTCAGTATTCCTAGGCAACTATACTTGTAATCTTATTGGTTGATCATGGTTTTATCCATTTTGGGATTTCTCATTGTACCAATGTTACCTAAGCAACTGTATTTGCAATATTACTGGTTGAATGTAACTTTGTCCCACCTTAAACCCACCTCACCTCATGGTTTTGCTCCATTAAAGCCCTCTGAGAAGTGAGATGAGTCGGTTACTCACCTTTCCAGGTATTCTCTTTTGTCTTTCTTAGGCAGAAGCTTTCCTCTTAATAAAATTTTCCTACTCTAAACTCTGCCCTTTGTTCCTCAAATTCATTCTTCAATTTTAGAGAATATGAACTCATGTTTCAGGTTGGGAGCCAGACCTTGTTTTCCGTATGAATATCATTGAGGTCTCTGTGAAATTCAGTTTTCCTACTCTAGACTCCACTGTTTGTTCCTAAAATTCATTCTTCGATTTTAGAAAACACGAACTCACATTTCTGGATGGGAGCCAGACCTTGCTTCCCCATTATCAATACAATTGAGGTCTCTGTGAAATTCAACATACTCACATTAATAGGGATTTTAATTGCCCTTGCTCCAGATTTAATATAGCACACTAAAAACATACTTAAAATTGTGTACATACATATGCACATATGAGGAGTCCTAAAAGGAGGTTCTCCTCATATAAACAAAAGATTATAAGACTTTTCATTATAAGAGGTATTTTCATTTTAAAACTCTTTTTTGTTTTGAGACAGGGTCTTGTTTGTAGTTCAGGTTTGCCCTGAGCTCACAATGTAGCCCAGGCAAGCCTCAAACTCAGCAATCCTCCTGCCTCTGCCTCCTGAGTGCTGAGATTACAGGCCTGAGCCACCACACCCTGGTTTAAAACTCATTTTAAAGATATTTTGATTAACTTATTTTGAGTTTGTTGTGACAACAGCAAAATATCTCTATCCCTAAATATTCAATATTAAATTCTTAAAGAAAAACAAGTAATGAAAGGGAGCTGTTAAAATATCCAGTAATTTCAGGGACCTGAAAATTTATGTATCTATACAACAGACTCCCTCAATGACATATTTCTGTAAATATATCTGATTCACTTTGCAAATGAGATTTTCTAAGAAATAGAAATGTATGAATTACTCTAAACACTTAGAATTCAGATTTTAATTTCAATTTAATTTTTACATGACAATGCCAACTCAGATTATATTTTACAGCCAACATTAGTAAATAGTTTTCAGTATTTCCATACATTCAGTTGTCAAGGTTTTGTTTTTATGCTGTGATATTTCTTTTTCTCCTTCATTTGATCTTCAAAGGATGGGATAATTTAATTTCTCAATTGAAACTGAGTCCTGACACCGACATTCATCTATGTAGTTAAATATACAAGATAGATTTCTGGTCTTTCAAGAATGCTACAGCATATTCTGCAATGTTATCTTCTTGATTTCCCTAGAATTGCCAAGGTAAGATAAAATGGACTGATGCAATTACTAAAAAAGCTATGGTTATACACCTATTAACTCAAGAAATAGTGACATTAATTTGTCCTACTTCATGCATTTGGTAATAAAGCAATTCTAGGTGATTAAATCACATAGTGGAAATTAGAGAATTTTCAGTTTACTAATAATATATGATGTTGAACATGTTCTCATATGCTTATTTGCTCTCCTGTATATCTTTTAGCTAGAGGTTTCCATTTGAATTATTTTGCTATTTAAAAAAAATAGGACTGCTTGTTTTCTTGTTCTTGTATTTTAAGTCATTTTCATATTTTAAACATGTCATGTATCAAACAGGTGTTTTTTCAAATATTTTCTCCTACTCTGTGGCCTAATCTCTTAACAATGCATTTTTACAGGGAAGAAATTTTGAATTTTAATATAGTCCAACTTATTCTTTATTTTATGATATTCTGATGTACTTAGAAGTTCTTCACCAATCATAAAATTTTCTTCTCACTTATCTTCTAAATTTTTTTTTAGCTTTGTATTTTATATTATGGTCTATTTCACGTTAATTTTTGTGAAAAGCATCTATGTTTTCTGGATTAGATATTCAATCATTCCAGTACAATCTGTTGATAATATTACCACACCCTATTAAACCCACATCCTATTAAATGACCTTTTCTCTAATAGAACAGTCGGGAAGTAAAAAAGAAAAAAATACACTTCAATTAGGACTTGACGAAAGAGTTTCCATTAAGGATAAACTTTTGCAAAAACGGATACAATGCTCTAAGTGCATTTCAAATGCCTATATTTCTTCTTCGTTTGCCTGGGGACTTTTATGTGCTATGCAACCTGGGAAATAGTCATCTGGAAGCATGAGTGCCAGCAGTTTGAGGTCCCCTGAGATGTCTAGTTGGTGCACGTCCACCCCGACACTGCACCGATTCACCAGTCAGAGCGAGTGTCTCAGCCGGCGTGGGCCTCAGGCTCAGGCTGCAGCTCCTGCGCCTCTGGTCTCGGTCCGCTGTGATTCTCTGTGGGCAATTCTCTCCGATTTTATCATCCTGTGACCTCAATTCTCTGGCGGGTTCAGGAAAATATTGTTTTTTTTTTTTAAATTGTTCTACCTTCATCTTGTTCTAAAACAGACTGAAACGAGTTCTACGGTTTTACACATGAAAGTGGAGGCCAGAGGTGCTTTTCCTTTTGGCCAAGATTTCACAACAGCTTCCTGGTAACCTCAAGTAATGAAGTTGTGTTGGCTTTTGGAACTTCATGACTATAAAATACTACAGAAAACCAGTATTTTAAACAAGATTTGTAATATAGTAATACACATTGAAACACATTCACTGAAGTCTCTTCAAAGGCTTTTGATGCAAGGTACAGTGGCTTGTGTTTAATATCTCAGCACTCTGAGGTTGAAGGAGAAAGGATCACAGTTTGATCCCCTCCTAATAAGATACTTCTTCCCTTTGTGCTTTATTTTGATAAATAAAGCCAAATGTAAATGAAGCCAAATGTCAATGAAACCAAATAATATAAAAGCCAAAATGTAACATGTACAATACTCCAACTACACCATGTTACTCTGCATATAGGGACCAAAATATCTGATGAAACACAATATCAAAACTGAGCAAATTGCCTGAGATATAGCTCAGTACTGGATTGGACCAATTATCCAATGAAATCATAGTATTCTTTATTTATTCATGTGTCTGTGTTTTACACATTTTAAAGACAATCAGGCTTAGTCACATTTTAGCACGCTGGACTCAAGTGTATATACATTTAGAATGTATTTGGAGTTATAAGCATAGAACGTTCCCAGTAACTTCTACTCCTATTTCAACCCCTTCTTCTCCCCATCCCATATGCCTGGTCCATTTCTTTCATAACCTGGTTTTTCCCTTTTTGCACTTTAAACTCAGACCTCAAAACTCATACCTATGTTCCATACCCTTAGGGACTGGATCTTATATGTATAACTTGTGCTAAAAGTTTTGGTTGAATTTAATCAGAACACACAGAATCAGAAGATTAAATACAAAAGTCCCTATAAAACTTCCAAAGAAACCCAAATAGCTCCTTTTCACCCTCCCTAGATAAGCTATGAGCTCAAGTCACACTTAGACACTGTACTGGAAATGTGCTTCTAGTTCAAAGACGAGGTGAAAGCCTAAATGAGAATAAGAAATTCTTGACACTTATTATCAAGAACATTTTCATATGCATAAGTGTTCTGGCAAAAGAGAAATTATGTTTTGAAATTGAGGGCTTTTCTTTTCATTGCAGCTGATACTCAGAACAAGGCAAGACTGACTTATCCATGGCCAGTGCAAGATTATCTTAAAATTAAAATTTAATCTTGTCTCTGTTGGAAAAATTCCCTTTTTATGACGATTATGTTCATTTCATTTGTAGTTCCTTCCAAAAATGTGACTTTTTCCATTAACACTGAAACTTGCCTTCGGTTATTGAATTTCCTTCCAAACATCTATAAAATGCCACTTGTATGAGTTTTCAAAATTCTTCTTTAGAGCCGACACGAGTCACAGGGAGGCGATTGCTAAAGGTATTGACTCTATAATCCTTGCCGTTTCTTTAGACTTTGCCTCCTCTTAAACAGCATCTCTCAACACACAGAAGAGTCTTCGCTGAATAACACTTTAACATAAAACAGCTTTTTCACTTACTAACAAAATAGAAACAAGGAGGGAACAAAAGCAGAGGCATGGCCCACCCTACAGTAGTATTTTTAGAGACAGAACAACACTGGGTAATGACCAGAGCTAAGAAGAGTCAGGCCCACAGCGCTGAGGTCCGGCACAGCACTGGTCTGGGAAGAGACAGAACAGAACTCCGCAGCCGTCTTACTGGTCCAGGCAGGAGGGGACACCAGAGGGAAGAGGCTGGGAGTGAAAAGACAGTGCCGAGGGGGGAACAGAGACAGGCGTCCGTCCTGTGTTCTCACAGGGACACCCTGCCAGGATCGCAGCATGCGGGCTCTGTACCAAGTCTGGTATACAGAGGACAGCTGTGTTGTGAGAGTTTTCAGACTAACTCTGTCAAAACAAATTACAGTATTTTCCTTTTCCATGGCTTTGCTTATGCTCTCCGTTCTCACCAGACAGGGGATTCTCTTTCAGGTTACTTTTGCTTCCTCTTAAGTGTTCTGTGAATCATTTGCTTGCTATCTACAGAAAGAAGGTCTCTTGCTCTCGGTCCTGTTTTTTTGTTTGTTTGTTTGTTTGTTTTGGTTTTTTTGAGACAGGGTCTCGCTTTGTAGTTCAGGCTGGCCCTGAGCTCACTATGGTCTCGGTCCTGTTTCTGAGAGTCCTGCTCTCCTCCCACCACCTCAGCCCCATACATGGCCCGTGTATGCAGAAATCTAGAATCTCCTGCCCAGTCATGTAGGTGCAATGGTGTCCACATGCTAAGTGATAATGGCCAGAAAAGCACAACTTTGGGGTGTGATAATGGATGGAAATTGAACAGGAACAGGACTAGCCACATAGATCTTTCCTGTGCAGCCTTGAGCCTGGGGTGGTCAAGGGAAGCATCTTATGGAGATGGGTCAGACTATTTATTCTGCTTGTACTAACAGTTTCCCACTCTTAACTCACTGCTATTCCAGGAGATTTGACCATCCACAGCTTATAAAGGTCTATGTTTTTGACAGCTTCAGCCTAACATTTACTTGGTATAAAATTTGAATAGTTTGATTTAAACAAAATTAGACAAGCAGTATGAGCCTCAACAATATTATAATGGCCTATATTTACTAGCAATTCTACAGGAGGAATTTTATATACTAATTATAAATTGAATCTTTTGATTTCACAATTCTTTATTTTTTGATGTAGTATATTATTCAGCTTCATGTATTTGTTCTTTTGTTGGATTTAGAGTTACGTGAGAGAAAGTTGCTTTTCTTTGTCTTCTTTTTGGTCTACTTAAATGACATTACATACATGTTAGGAAACCATTTGTGGTGGTGCACACCTTTAATCCCAGCAGTGGAGAGTCTGAGGCAGGAGGACTGCTGTGAGTTCTAGGCCAGCCTGGGGTACATGTTGAATTCAGGGCCAAGCTGAACTACATAGCATGACCCTGTCTCATAACAACTTTGGAAAAGTTGTAATTTAGACTAGAGGAATTTCTTTAGCCTTTGAGTGTCTAAATGTTTTCATCTGGTGGTTTCCTCAACTTCCAGTGCTGTTAGATCCCTACATTATCTTGCCTTTATTTTATACTCTGTTTAAGATATTAAGCTGACTTCTAAATGCCCACTTTTTCACTCATATGATAGTATAATAGTCTATTCCTTCTTGAAATTATGTCCAAGCTCTACACCCCACGGGTGGAACAAGTCCTCCTTGGGCTAAATCCTTTATGACACACCAGGTTCAGGTGTTTAGCTTCAGTGCAGCTCTGTGGGGGAAAATTTTACCTTGTGATAATACAATTACCATAAGTCATTCATAGAAACTTGATTTAGTGATAATGGAAAGTAAAACTGAGGCGGCAGCACAAATTTTCCAGTAAAACACGGCTTCTTGAGGCGAAGAATACCTGAAGGGGAACCCAGGTCTGAGGGAGAAAGTCAGACTGATCTGTCATCTAATGAACAGGAGTAGATTTGATGGCATCATGGATGGGGTAAGGAGCTGCCCATTGTTGTTGGGTCACGAGGATGGAATTTTCTTGCTTGTGCTTGGGGGATTTCTCCTAGTGTAACCTAAGGATTTGTGGCTCTGTTGGTCCTGGGGAACATCTAGGCATGGCCTGCTCTGCTATGTAGGACACCTAGCCCCTGCAATAAAGAGTAGAAAGTAAAATACTGCAATCCCAGCTTTTATTAGAAAGGGATAAAGGGAAAAGAGGGCCCCGCTTGGGTGGGTGACAAGTCATGAATGGATACCTGAGAATCTGCTTCTACCCATATTCCTAGGCTCTTGTCCCCAGGAAGGTTCCTGTCTTGTTTCAAAATGAGTGTAATCATAATAATAGCACAGCAATGAACAAGTCTTTATGCATTTATGCAGTATGCACTGCATGGTATTGCTTATATTAATTATATGGCTTACTGAAAGTTAACCTGCAAAGTAGAAATCATTATTCCCCATGGAAGGCAAGGATATAATATGTAGAGATTAAATTTCCATGCCTGAGTTCACAAAGCTTATGATAACATATATAGAAATAATTATCATATATATCATATTCCACAAGCCATCACTCTTCCAAATTATTCTCTATTAAAGATATCTTTTTGTGATCACTATCTACCAAAATGCTTAACAGACTTTTTTTCTTTTTTTGAGACGGGTCTTGCTTTGTAGTTCAGGCTGGTCCTGAGCTTACTATGTAGCCCAGGCAAGCCTTAAACTCAGCAATCCTCCTGCCTCTGCCTCCTGGGTGCTGCTGGGATTACAGCCATGAGCTACCATACCCAGCCTTTCAATGGTATTTTTAATCTAGATATCTGTTTGTCTATTTCATGAATTTCATTTTTATCTTATGTTTGGGCCTTCATCACTTTCATCATTTTGCTAAGCTTCTCTATTTGTTTTAACTATTTCTACTCAAGATTTGTTGAGCATGTTTTTCATTTCGATCATCCTTACTTTTTTCCTACCTGGCAGGTTAACTTCTCTATAACCCCTGCATCTATATCTTTTTGTTTTTTTAATTTTTGCTTCTAGCATGTCAGAAAATTCAGGCGAGTGACTTCTGATTTCCTGCCTCTCATTGTTTCTGGAACTTGTCCTGATTAAGTTAGAGGGCTGGGATAATGTTTTACTTCTGCATCTTGTGTTCACTTTCTGTTTTTAAAATTTTATTTTTTTTCCTGTGTTGATGCTTGTAAATTCCTTATGGTAGATAGCTTTATCACTGGTATTGAGGCTTCCTTAAGAAATATCTATTTCCCAAAGAAGTCTTCTGGACATATGTGGTTCCTGGTCTTCTGTCTGTCCAAAATCCTACCTTCCCAATTTATGTAGGATCAGAAGTTCCTGTTTATTTAGCTCAGCACCCGATCATTTGGTACTGGACTGTGGTAATGGTTATGGCCCTAGACAGTCTTTGTAATATATATCTGTTTTTGGATAAGGGTAGAAAACGTTGTAATATGTTTGTATTAATACAAAAAATGCTTACATCTGAGTTTTAATAGTATAAAATTACTTCTTTTATTCTGGAGGCTGGAAAATGTACAACTTTCTGGCATTTATGTCTGGCAAGGAAATTCTCTTTATGTCTACATATTCCAGAAGGGAATACAAAAATAGCTTATAACCCGTTTCCCTTCAAGTTCTTTATAAGATATCAATAAATTGATGAGGGAATACATAATATATGACATTTATATACAATGGAGTACTATTCTGCCATAAAGAAGTCATTTATAAGAAACCAGATGTAGCTTGAGTTCATGTTATTAAGTGACATAAATCAGACATGCAAGCTTAATTATCACATGATTTCTTTTATAAAGAACCCTGAATTATAAGTAAAGAGTAAAATAAGACATAGAAAATAGAAAAGCAGATCTTTTCAAAAGAGAAAGTGTCTTAGTTACTTTTCTGCTTGGTGAGACAAAATACCTAACACCCAAAGGCAGAGAAAGAAAAGTTTATTTTGACTCACAGTTCACAGTTGGCTGGATCCAAGGCAGGTTAGCATGGCAGAGGGGTTTACAGAGGGGAAACCGTTCCCAGCAAGCAGAAGGCAGCAGGCTACGAGTGATGACTTTCTGTCTGTCCCTCACATCTGATCCGAGCTTCCCACCCTCAGAGCAGGTACCACTCATATCCGTCCTCCTGGCACAGCACTGAGTCGGTCCCAGTGTACACACTCTAGATCCAGCCACTGCTATAAAGCCCACCCACAACCACATGAGACTCTGGGGGGAAACTGAGACAAAAGCCATAACAGAAGCAAACAGAGATGAAGGGAGGGAGGAAAGAGGAGAGAGTAAATGAGTGAAAAATGGAAATAAGATGTGTCTGATATGTATATGAACTCTCCAAATGGAATGTAATTACTAGGTACTGAAAATGTACTAATAAAAAATCATGAAGGAAGAGCCTTGATAACTCAATCTCTTGCCCCAAAGACTCATCTCTTGATACAGTTACAATGAAGATTAGGTTTCCATATGAATTTTGGAAGGCATAAACTTGAACCACACATGGGTGTGACATCTGTGGACATCATTGTGCCTCTTATTGCAAAGCCTGACTCTTTGCACAGTTTGAAAGGAGTAATGCAGATGGGAAAATTTTACATGGGAATCATGTAGTTTGTGGATTATGGAGCTTTAAATCACTAAGCAATCTATTTTAAATGCCACATAATAACTATGTATGAGTGACCTTAGGATGCATACCCTTACAGTCTGCTGTCTACATCAGGAACATGACTATGTGGTGCATATTAAATATATGTCATTCTTTGTTTTATTTAAATGACTTATAGATGCAATATAAAGGAAAAGCCACTGCTTTAAAATAAATCAGGGTCTCAGTTAAATCACACATCTCAAAAGAGAGGCAAACAAAATTTCATTCATGTGCATTGTTATTGCAAAACTTCCCTTAAGTCTTTGGATAAACACTTAAAATATTTATTATATGCAGATTTCCAGGAAAGTACAAACCATTCAATATCAATTTGTTTTCCTTGCAGGATAGAGCACGCTCTGAGGAATATATTGTGTCTCTTTTGCATCTCTTTGTTAGAGATTTAGGACTGAGAGTGGAAAAAAATAGACTTAAAAGTCTTTTCCTAGGCTTCATGAATCTTACTGATGAATTCCCACAATAGAGTTCTTCTTTGACTTAGTCAAGAATATGTGTTTGTGTTGTTAAGAATAATCATTTATACTCAAATGGACATACCTTGATCTCTCACTAATAAGTGAAATAAATAGGTCACATATATGTAAATACCGTATCTTTTCTCTGGTATGAGAATCTGTAGATGTAAATGAATTCTAGAATGTATGATAGATTCTGTGAAATAGGAAATATTCAAAGGGAAAGGAGTAGGGGAAGGTGATGAGGGAAAAGAATATGATTTTTAAAAAAAGAAGAAGAAAGCTTATATATTCAGGGAGTGGGGGCTTATTGGGTTGGTAGTGATATGGGTAAAAATGAGAATTAGCTCATGTCATATACTCCCAATGTTGAGTGTGATGGTGAGGTACATATAAAATGTACAAATACAGAATTTCAATTTTTTAAAAAGAACACAAATTTTCCTCTTTCACTGCTATATTTGATAATTCGACTTAGAAGTAAAGTATCAAGATTGAAATTTTAAAATAGCATTAAAATCATAAAAATAGGCTGGCGATTTAGTTCAGTGGTTCTGGCACCTGCCTAGCAAGCACTAGGTCCCTGGTTTGATCCCTGATAACCACATACAACAGACCAGGATGATGACTCACACCCACAAGTGATCAGTATCACATACC
>PVIC010040770.1:0-16488 GCA_004025085.1 Thryonomys swinderianus
TTGTTACCTATATTTTATTTTGCTCTATCACCTAACTTTCTATCACTACTTTCTATGACCTATCTTTTATTTTATTTATTGCTCTTTATTTAGACATTGGGTTTCTCTGCAGGTCTCCTTTGCTGCGAATGTGTGATTCTGTGTAGGGCCTGATACTATCACAAGCACAAATGATAATGAAGAAAGGGCAACTTTGTCCCCGGCTATTTAGATGCCAAGTAGCATGACTTTCACTTCTTTCCTTTTCATGACTTTATGGGGCAGCTATTTTGCAACCAAGTGGAAAAAAAAAAAGGAGGAGGAGGAGGAGGAAGAGGAAGAGGAAGAGAAAGAAGAGGAGGAGGAGGAGGGGAGGGAGGAAGAGACAAAAGAAACCTAAGTGAATCACAGAAACATTGGAATTAATACTGCTTGCACTCTACACTAAGGCTATCAATACTCATCATTGGGCTACCTGCTAATTTAGGATAATCCTACCATTATGCTTCCATAGTTAGGATTTCTACTATTTGCTGAGAAATACACTTATAAATAATACTTTCTATCTTCTGACAAACTGAAACATTAAGTGAAATGTATGTATGCACACTCAAGGTAAAAGTGTATAAAATTAAGCAAAGCCAAGGGAGAACTTGAGAAATACCAAAGCCAAATGAAACTGTGTCATCTAGTAACATAGTACTTGCTGATGTCACCACCTCCACTGCCTCAAGACAATCTCCGTTTTCTGTTTTCAGTCATAGTCACCAACATAAGATAATTTTCTGAGAGCAAAGATACATTAATTCAAAAAACTTATTCCATATTTATAGCTATATAGCTTATTATTATGATTGCCTTGGAATCACCCCTATTCTCCAAGAAGATAAAAATATCTATGTTTTGTTTAGGATAGTTGACACTAAGCAATAATCATCATACTATTTATAAAGTATTTACTATCTTCCTCACACTACTAAGTATTTTCAATGTATTTGATAACTCTACTTCAAGACAACTTTATTAATAGGCTTAATTAGCCACTTTGCATAGAAAAGCAGAGGTGGGAAACTAAGACTTCAAGTTAAATCTCTTTCTCTAAATTACAGAACTAGTATAATATGGGGCCTGTGTGATTACAACGTTCTGTGCTTTTTGCCAAAGTGTCATGTTGTCTACTGAAGAAGCACTGACTGTTCTAAACTAATTTTACTACCCTGGATGGCTTGAGAGAGACCCTCAGTATTGGGACTTAGATGTATACAAAGATGCACACTTGCCACAAATAAAGAATGACCTCTAGCCAATGTCACCCAAGCAGAAGACATGGCACACACAGTCCTCCATTCCCAAAGAAAAACACCATTGTAGCCACATATAAATGGGAAGAAGCTAAGGAACTACCTGTCAGAATCAGGAAACACCTGCCTTCAATTAATGCATAAGTGAAAAAGAAGATGATAATGAAGAGAAAAAGTTATTAAACTCACTCTGTACACCTAGGGAGTCCCTGATAATAGGGCCAAAGTTTCTAACTCAGTAGCAACCAGCAACCTGGCCACCTTCTATCTTTTCACAGCAAAAATTTCTTTCATGCAGCTGTAGCCACAGGGAGCAGGATATTTTTACTGTTTTTACTATAAAGAGCCAGGGAACAAGTGTCTTCAGGTCCCTACCAACTGTTTGGAGCTGTCACGGTTGGCAGGCAAATCAGGAAGGATCGAGTCAAGCTTGGCATAATTGTGCCTTAATGACTTCACAAGCTGTAGGACTCTACCTACTGCAAATGTCAAACAAAAGTCCCTGAAGAATGCTCAGATTTCAGAGATATCTCCCCAGAGACTTGACATAATTTATCTAATATGTTAGAAATGGGTTTTAAATGTTATCAGATGAAAGGTCCTAGTTCCCTGAATAGCTTTGCTAGGATCATCCTCAAATTCCTGGCAATGGTCTTCAGTGAAGATCTCCGGGGATCTCACAAAGGTTCCAACTTGCAAGAACTTCAGCCATAGTTGGTCTTCAGTGTTTTTTTTTAGATCAATTATAAAACTCAAGAAATGGGTTAGAGGTCACCAATTGTGTGCTGGTATGACTGTTATCTTTGAACCTTAAAACAAAGCCTATGCTGGAGCTGGGAATTTGGCTCAGTGGCACTGTGCCTGCCTTGTAAGCACAGGTTCCTGAGATTGATCCCTAGTACTGGGAATAAAAAGCCTATGTTTAACTAAATGCCATGTTTTAGCATTTAACTTTTTTATGACTGTACACACATGTGCAAAACCCTTTCACACATGTACAATCTCAGAGTTTATAGCCCTAAGCCTCAATTACATTCACTTGAACAAAAGGGATATTGTACTTTACACAATCCTGGACAAGGTCAGTGGATAGAAACTCCTATATGAGTTTGCAAAGAATAGGTTACCACAAAGAATATTCCAAATGAAGACTGCATTTAGATTTAGTCCAGTGATAATGGCTATCTGTGTGGTGACCATAAGAGATCATCTCCTCTCAAGATTCAGATGCACCCACAGATCCACGCAAAAATATAAAATCTGGAGTGAACTGCGAAAACCCAGCTCCCTAACTTTGCTCTGAAAGCCAAGGGCAGATTCAGTTAAACCTCTCTGGAAGAATTCTTGCACTTTTTCTGAAGAGAAGTCATCTGCTTTTCAGTGTCTGTTTTATGTGTGTTTATATCATTTTAATTATGCCACCATAAATCTCATGAGCATAAAAATTAGTGATCTAGAAAAAATATCCAAAACACCTCAGATTTCTTAAAAATAAAATTCTTCTCCCTCTCCTCAAAGATTTCTTTTATGTAAGACCATATCAAAATCACATTTCAAATTGTACAGTGTATCATATCTGAGTGTTTGGGTTTCATAAAATCAACAATTCTGAAGAAATATTCTCTAGGAAAATTAGAGAACAATTACATGTAATTTCTGTGGAGATATCAGCTAAAAAGTAAAAGGAAGAAAATAAAGCAAAAAGAAGAAAGATGTAAGGATAATTTAAGTTACATAAATACTGTTTAAAAAAAAAAAACTGTGGGTCCCAAAACTGGGCTTGATCTTTAATGTTATCTGAATCACCACACAAAGAAATATATGTACAACTCAAAATAGAGACGCAAAAAAAATATGCATGTTAACTATCATTAAATTTTTGAGCCGGAGATTTAGCTCAGTGGTTCTGGTGCCTGCCTCACAAGCACAAGGTCCTGAGTTTGATCCCAGTAACCACACAGAATGCTGGGCGTGGTGACTCACACCCACCAGCTATCAATATCACATACCACAGTGCCGGGCATGGTGGCTCATACCTGTCATCCCAGCACTCAGGAGGCAGAGACAGGAAGATAGCTGAGTTTGCGGCAGCTTGCCTGGGCTACATAGTGAGCACAGGGCCAGCCTGAACTATAAAAGTAAGACCCTGTCTCAAAAAAAAAAAAAAAAAAAAACTATCATTAAATTTTCTAAACTGGTCCTTCCAATGTTAAAGGTACATTTTTTTAATTGAATTCTTTATTGGTACCTTTTATATACACCTCATGATCACACTCAACATTGGGAAATTTATACCAGCATAATTCTCATTTTTACCAATATCCCTACCCACCCCACAATCCCCTATATACATGTTTTCCTTTCTAAAATCATATTTATTGCTCCCCCTCATTACTTTCCTCTATCCCTTTCTATTTGAATATTTTCTATTTCTCAAAATCTATCATACATTCTAGAACTCACTTACATCTATAGGTTCTTATACCAGAGAAAAGATACAGTATTTATGTATCTGTGACCTATTTATTTCACTTATTAGTGTGTCCTCAAGGTATGTCCATTTGAGTGTAAATGACTCAAACTTACCATTCTCTATCGCACAATAATACTCCTTTTATATATATACATGTGTGTGTATATATATATATATATATATATATATATATATATATATACATTTTTAAAAACACACACACACATCTTCTTTATCCAGGCTCCAGTTGATGAGCATTTGGCTTGCTTCCAAAATTTAGCTATCACAAACTGAGCTGCTATGAACATGGGTGCATATATGTCTCTGATATGATTTTTAAGGTGCATTTCTTTGATAAAAAGTGATCTGCTATAAAACAAATTGGGGAAGGCTGCTTTCTGCCTATCAATGGTAAGACCAAATATTTTTTTCAAATAAACTTTGCTGCTGCTTTTTGCTTTTCACTTCCAATTCTTGGAAACTAGAATAACTTAGAAACAAGCTCTGGAAGGGGATGTAGCACCATGAGACCTGGTAATATTTATTTGGTGGGCCACTTCGAGGAGCTACCTCACAGCACACACACACCCACCCTTTAACAGTATTCCATTGAATAAGGTTTGTAAACATACTATAAGCAAGTCCAGGGTCTTCATAATCTTTACAGCTCAAAATCTATGTTTTTTACAAATAATTTTTTAGAAAAGACAAATCACACTAACAAACATGTCCATAGCAGCTTTTTATTAGGAAACAAGGCCCTCATTGTACTGGATTGTTCATATTCATAACTCAGTTTCACCATGCCCAACACTTATTTACATAGCTTTACTAGAAAAAATTAACTTTCAGAAGAATTTATGTAGTACTTCAAATCCTCTCTCTTTTAAGATCCTTCAATATAGTGACTCTTAGTCATTTTTTTTCTCAGTAGCATTTTGCATAGGGTATGGAATGAATTGATGTTCACTGATGGTGCCAAGAAAAGGAAGATACATACTATTGTGATTACTGAACTTTCAAGGAGAGATTAGAGCAGTTTTTAAAGATTTTTTTTAAAGCAACATGAATTAGAGCAAGAATGGGTTATTATTGCCTAAAATCTCATGCAACTAGGAATTATTTGAATTATAATACTGTGTATTCTTCCAAGCATGCAATGTTACCAATTGAACATGTATTGCTCACTTTCACTCATTCCAGAGTACCAACCAGTTAAACTCCAATCAATTATAAAACAAGAAGGCTTTTGGGATATTTTAACACGTAATTATGCTATACAATACTTACTTGAGGGACAAGATCCTTGCTTGTTATTTTATTGCCCAGTGCCTCTCCTACAGGTTTCCAATAATCATTGGAATCCTTTTTATATTGTGCACAGTGTACATTTAAGCAAACGATCCAAGTTCTTCCATTAGAATGAAGAGATTCAGTAAGAAGACATTTGTTTTGTTCACTGTCTTTGTGGCACCAGTGCCCAGAATACTCTCTCAAACACTATCAATGCACAAATGAATCAGTGAATTCCACATTAAGAACATGCACTTCCTGGAGATGCTGTTGATGAACCCAGCATTCATCTCACACTGCCTCCCTCTGTCACAAGCCCCTCTTCCCAGTTCATGTACTGATCTAGATTTGAGCCTATACTATCATCCCCAATACTGAAATATTCTAATGTTTACAATAATTCAGAAAAGACTTCTAGGTTGATGAATAGTGTTGAGTATATTTTTTTAAAACAATGTTTTTACTTTTATGGTAACTCAATTTCCAAAGATATAGGCCTTTCCTAATTTAGACCTATCATGATAGTAGGGCTAACTGCAAAAGAATGATTAGACAGTGTGAAAGTAAAAGAAGTAAACACTGTGCAGTTTCAGCAGCAATTCACTTTTGTATACATGTTGAGTGTTACTTCAGAGACATTAGACAACGGAGCTGAGGGTGGTGGCTTATGCCAGTAATCCTATGGAAGCTGAGGCCAAGGATCCCTGTGAGTTCGAGGCCAGCCTGGGCTATAGCGAAGTCAAAACCAGCCTTAACCACATAGAGAAACCCTGTCTCAAAAGAAAGAAAGAGAGAGAAAGGAGAAAGAAATCAAAATGGACAGACAATTTGCTTGTGTGATTTGCTAAAACTAACCAAAGCAGAGTTAAGTGCAAAGTAATTAAGATGAAACTATTTCCAATATAACTAGCTAAACATGAACAGCTAGGGGTATAATTTTTGGCGTGACTAAGCCATCTTTTAAATCAAAGCAACCAACAAACATGCATTTGGTATATTGTTCTTTAAGAACCAACACTGCTGCCTGTCCATAATCATGCTTCTTAAGGCACGCCTCATGGGTGACTATGAATCTGTACTTTTTAAGCTAAATGAATCTTTCTTGACTTGCTGAGCTCCAAGTGAAGTATCTTCTTTATACTTCTTAAGTAATCTCATATTCCTGTTCATCTTTGTAATCCTAATTCTTCTTTGTTTGAGTGATACTTAAAAATGGTAGTGTATAGAGGTCTTAGAGAATTTTCAGCCTAGAATTTTCTGTTCATTTTCTTAACTTGGGAACTCTTTCCACAATAATATAATCACTAGAATGCCTTTAGGAGATCTTTTAATGATTTCATCATTTTCCATGGTATATGATAAGGGATTAAAAATATAAAGCATTTCACTTCAGATCAATACATTCTTAAAGATTTTATCACAAAGTTCATTTAATATAATTTAATAATATTCATTATGTATGAAAATAAATTTCAATCATGGCTCATATAACTAGTTTATGGTGTTTAACTTTCTTCAAATGTATTTTACAAAAAAATCATATTTTCCTATGATTAAAATTTAAAATAACACAATGTCAGGTTCATTTATTTACTTAAAATTATGTAGATTGAGGTTTAAATACTCAACATTATGTAAAAAATAACTTTGTGATCTGGTTAAGGGAAATGTCTACATCACAACCTTGAACTTTCTTTTTTTTTTTTTTTTTTTTTGCTTTTTTGGTAATTTTTGTGGTTCCAGGATTCAATTTGCAAGCAGCTCTTGGCAAACAACTATCAAACGGATATGAATAATTCTTAACAGTAAATAAAGACCAGAATTTAGTAGGTCCTACTTTATATTTACAGCACTTCATTTGCTGTGTAAGGACACTGATCACCTCCATTTGAAAATTTGCTCAAGGTAGTCTCAAAATTATTATTAATTATAATTTTTATGCTTTTTGTTAACTTTTAGTATTTTAATTTCAATGAATGTTACATTTCCTCTCCTCTGTCCAAAATCTGGTATGGTAATACGCTGTGTATGTCTAAGAGTTAAACATGTATAATGTAAAGAGTACAAGCTCCAATAGGCAACTGAGTGAAATCAGAGCACTTTCCCATGACTGTCCCTCATTACTGTGGCTGAACCCAGCAAGCTGTCAAATGGCTTCACTTTAAAGTCTGAGTGAAGAGGTGGAAGAAGAGCTCTGTTTGACAACAGAGGAAAAAAAAGAGCCTGACCATGTGACATTACAGATAACACAGCCAGAAAACAGCTGAAATCTTAGCACAACTTCAGGGCCCAGATTCTAGCTCCAAACTCAAGTCCAGTGATATTCAATTCCCTAGAGAAGTTCTGCAACATTCTCAAGAGAAAGTATAGTCGTAAAATGAATATAATCTAACAAGAAGTGCCAAGATGATATCCAAAGTAGTATCAGGCTGTCATTGTTCACGCTTAAAAGTCAGAAACAAAAACAGAATCAGAAGCAAAAATCTAAACTCAGGGCCAGTGATTTAGCTCAGTGATTCGGGCACCTGCCTCACAAGAACAAGGTCCTGAATTCGATCCCGGTAACCACGCACAATACTGGGTGTGGTGACTCATGCCCACCAGCAATCAATAGCACATACCACAGTGACGGGCATGGTGGCTCACATCTGTAATCCCAGCACTCGGGAGGCAGAGGCAGGAGGATTGCTGAGTTCGAGGCTTGCCTGGGCTACATAGTGAACTCAGGGCCAGCCTGAACTGCAAAGCGAGACCCTGTCTCAAAAAAAAAAAAAAAAAAATCTAAACTCCAATTCTCAGACTCACAATAGCACACACTAAAAGTAAGTTTGCAGTACATATGTACTTCCCCACTACTTCCAAGGATTAAATTTCCTTTCTTTTCTACCAAACCATCCCAATAATTTTCTCTGCTTCAGACAGCAGAATTTACCATGCTTCAAATATATAAATTACTAAATTTGAATTTGTTTGATACCAGCACAAGTAGGACATCTCTGTTCTCACCTAGTCTTAGAACATGTTAATAATTTAGGATGTCAGAACCTATTTATCAATTAGCACAAACTAGCAAATATATCATTCCTTGGATAGACCAAGTATTTAGTCTTAACTACTGAGAACATCATACAACTTTCCCTAAAGTCTGAGGGTTTGGAAAGTTGTTCCTCTGAGGCAATCAGGTATAGCTACTGAGAAAATAATGGAAGGTATGGAAGAATACCTCTTTGTCGACCACAGTCATAGGAAACAACACTAGCACATGATGAATAGCTCTAGCACTTACCCTCCAAGAGTTTTATCATACCAATACCCTTTACAGTCAGTTGTTTTAACAAACATGTAACTCCCAAAAAGTCTTCCTCCTTTGTAAAGTGGTATCATAAAAACCCAGTAAAGCTCAGGGTACAATGATCAAAACCAATAATAGTAACACATTTTTTTAAGATGTAATAATAGTAGCATGGCTTTACACACATTAAATAGTTAGGAGTACACAAATAATAAATATGGCAGTTTGCCTCATTAAAAACCCAGAATTTGCTGTAGATGTGGATGTAGGAAAGGATATGACTTGTGAATTAGTGGGAAGTACAAAAGAAGGGTATTCTAAAACCAGAGGGAAAGTGGAAACCCCAGGCCTAGGGGTGGGGCCGTGACACATGGGTTCTCTCTTCTACCTCTCTAGGGCTGAGCTGGTTGCATTCCTCTGCGCTCATCTGTGGTTTCTCAGGGAGGCCAGCATGCAGAGGCAAACACAACATAGCCTTTATGCTTGCCTTTACGTCAGTTGCTTTGGAACAGATTTCTGGGTTGTTTTGTTTTGTTTTGTTTTGTTTTGTTTTGTTTTGTTTTTTTGAGACAGGGTCTCGCTTTGTAGTTCAGGCTGGCCCTGAGCTCACTCTGCAGCCCAGGCAAGCCTCGAACTCAGCAATCTTCCTGTCTGTGCCTCCCGAGTGCTGGAATGACAGGCGTGAGCCACCACGCCTGTCACTGTGGTATGTGGTATTGATTGCTGATGGGCGTGAGTCACCAAACCCAGCAGTCTATGTGGTTACCAGGATCGAACTCAGGACCTTGCACTTGCAAGGCAGGCGCCAGAACCACTGAGCTAAATCTCCGGCTCCAGATTTCTGTTTTTAAAACAAGTGTTATAGCAGAACTGAGAACTGATTACTTGCATAACAGAAATAAATATTAAAATTTAGAGATTAGAATACATGGAGACACTTAAATCATTTATTTAATTTGGATCCCCATTTCACAGAGAATGTGTCTGTTTTTCTCGTTTGTTTTTGAGTCATGCATATATAGCTTCAGGGACTCAGAAAGTTTCAATACTCAGTCTAAACTAGAGAAGGTACCACAGGGGAGAAGTTTTGGTGGAAAGCAGGTGCCTATGTAACAGGTCAGTTCTAGGCCCATGGACAATGTACCCTCCCCAAAGTTCTAGGCAAATGCTTTAAAGGTTGTTTGGGAATATTTTTATCATCAAAGAAGCATACTCTTTGCAGCTCATGTAAAAAGGCAAATCTCACCTGAAATAAACATGCAAAGAGAGAAAGTTTTAAATTTGCTGAGTTCTTTCTATGAATTATCTTGAGGTTCATGCAAGAAACATGGGATGAGTATTCACAGTAATTATTAAAATTACTACTGCTAGTCATACTGACACAGAAGTCACTATTTGTTTTTGTGATGGAAACTGATGAATGGATCCAATCGGTTGTTTAATGACAATTCATCTGCTTTCAGGAGGTTGGATTTCTTTTATTTATTTGTTTGTTTGTTTGTTTTTCTGCTGGGGATCAAACTCGGGACCTTGCACTTTTGAGACAGGTGCTGGAACTACTGAGTTCAATCCCGGGCCAGGGGTTTGGAAATCTGCAAAAGAAGCCCCATTTATCTTAACACAGGCATAGGAAACACAAAAGTAATGACTTATTTTTTTCGTAGCTTGACTAGGAAGTGAAAAAAAGCCCTGTACTGACTCAGTCTTATCCAATATGGCTTGTCAGACTCTACTTTGGAGACATTTCATGATTTAACTTTTAAGGACTACTGATCAGCTATCATGAACCAAGCACTAATGTAAACTTCCAGAATCACCAGCTCCCTCAGGTTGTCTGGGAGATTTTCTTATTTAAATAATGCATTCCAGGGCCGAAGGGTTAGCTCAGTGGTTCCGGCGCCTGCCTTGCAAGCGCAAGGTCCTGAGTTCAATCCCCGGTAACCACATAGAATGCTGGGCGTGGAGACACGCCCACCAACAATCAACACCGCATACTACAATGCCGGGCGTGGTGGCTCACGCCTGTAATCCCAGCACTCAGGAGGCAGGGACAGGAGGATTGCTGAGTTCGCGGCGGCTTGCCTGGGCACCATAGTGAGCTCAGGGCCAGCCTGAACTACAAAGCAAGACCCTGTCTCAAAAAGCAAAAAATAAATAAATAAATAATGCATTCCACAAATGGGTCTTTTGAACACCCCCAGGCGTAAAGGTACTGCTTTAGTATGGAAAGTGTAAGTTTGTTACTTGTTATGTAAGGATGGGGGAATATCCATTTGAAATTTCAGAGGGATAAGAGAATGTAGAGGCTTAGAGGACAAGAAAAACTAAGTAAGAGGCAGAAGCATCTGGGAGGGTTCTCCTCTTTATACTAAGTAGAATGTGATTGAGAGAAAAAGGAGAAATTAAATAATAATAAATGATAACAAGGATATGAGAGAAACGGGACTCTTTTATATTCTTGGTGGGAATGTAAACTAGTACAACCACTATGGAAATAAGTGTGGAAACCTCAAAAAACTAAAAGAGAAATTCCATTTGATCTAACTATTCCCCTCCTAGATATCTTCCTGAAAGAGTTAACGTCATCCTATTACAGGGATACATGCATACTTATCTTTATAGTAGCACAATTTGTGGCAGCAAAATGTTGGAAATGGCCTATAATTATGCCCATCAACAGATGAATAAAGAAAATGTGTTATTTATACACAATGAAGTACTAGTCTGCCATAAAAGATACATTTGAGGTATTCACAGGTAAATGGGTGCAACTCAGGACCATAATATTGAGTAAAATAAGACAGACCCACAAGATTAAATATTGCATGACTTCTCTTGCATAAGAAACTCAAATAAATCTATCTACTATCTATCAATAGTGGTTCCTTGGTTCACATAGTAACACTTTTGTTTACAAACAATTTTATTTGCAAACAGAAAGCTTTATCAGAATTTTGTTTCTATTTGCAAACTGCATCAGATGACACCCACTGTTGTGGCCAACTTTCCCATACGAATCATACTTGACCACTTTCCCAAAATCAGAGAACAAATTCAGCTTGTGAACTGAGGTACCACTCTATAAACTCTTAAGATCTTAATGTGTATGCATGTTTTACAACTGTCCCTGTTGATTTTGAAAGAAAAATAAAACCCACCTGTTGACACATTAATGAAACAGAGAAACTGAATGATGGGAGGACACTGAAAGGGCTGGGCTGGAGTAATAGTTATGCAGGGGAGAGAAACAGGACATCCAATCTGGGTCCTATCATACCTACTCAGTGCCCAGCAGTCACCATTTGACTCAGAACCTTTGAGTCAGTCAGTGAAATTTTCTCTGTTAAAGATAACACTCTCCTTTCAATGTCTAGATCGTATTTTGTCTCTTTTCAAAGTTTAGTAAATCTGTTTAAAGAGTCTCTAATCAGTCTCTACAGAGACTCAATCTCTTTAGTGCTTGGGTGGGCAGGTGTAAGTGGGAGTACCAACATACCTCTTTTGGAGAGAACATTTCTCACGTGCTCTTTACAACAAATTCTCTAAAGTAATAAATGAAATACACTGACTAAAATTGGATATCCAAACATATATAGCTCCTTCATTTATGACTCATGAGACAGAATAATAAACAGAGGTAGAATTGCAGCACATGTCACATGCTCTGAACAGCAGCCATAAAAGAAATATCATTAAAGGGATCTCCATCCTCAATAAAATACATCCTGTGTTACAGCTAGAGTCCTTGTAAATCACTAGTGCTTAAGAAAATAAGGTGTAATCTTATTTTTCAATAAAGCTCAGTTGGTTTTCAACATATGAATTTCATACAGAGGTGGAATATTTTTGTGAAATGATTTCTCAACCAAATATAAGTTTTCCCTCAGGAAAACAGGTATCAGTTACTCTACTGTCAATTACATTAAGTAGCTAAGTTTAAAAACATAACTTTAAGATCTACATCTTTTAAAGGTTCTTATTGCTAAGATTCTTACTTGCCTGTAGTTCAAATCATATTTGAATTCTGAACAGACATTAAAAATTTTCTTCTAAGCATTCAGAAATCCAGAGAAATAATTTATGATTTATATTTATCAACATGTATTTGTACACACTACAGTATATGAACAAACAACAGAAATGCCATTGCTTCATTTAAATGGTTTCCAACTTTCCTTTTTTTTTTTTGATTACTAATATGCTCTACAATTTTCATCCTGTAAAAAGGCAACCTACTGAATTAAAATATCCTTACCTTGGAATAAGATCACAATACCTATTCCCAAATTTATAATTGAAAAATATATTGCATATACACTGCTTGCTTCACTAGCAAACAAGTTTTACAGGAAGATAAAAAAATAAAGAATCAAAGGTTTTCTTCTCCAAAACAAGTAAACAATCTTCCATGAATAGCAATAATGTTGCTGATTATTTTTCATTCATATATCTAAAAGAAAAAAGATCTAACAGGATAAGTTACAAAAGTCAAGCCAAAACTCTCATTCCTACCTTCCCTTAAGAACCAATTAGTTGGAAGTTTTGAAAGAGAACAATGCACCAATCCTGTGCAGCAACAAACTGCAGAAACCCTTACCTTCCAGTCAGAATAAGGGACACAGAGCAGCAGAACACACTCCCGCCTGCAACGCACCCTTTCAATGGTCCCCTCCTCGGGTCCCCAGAAAACTGCCTCAAGCCTCCAGGCTGCCGGCTCCATCCTTCATTCACTGTCTGCAGCACCCGCTACCAAGGTAACAAGAAAGGGCCAACTAAAGCAGCAATTTTACTTTCTTTAAAAAAAAAAAAAAAAAAAAAAAAAAAACCTTTGTCCCGGAAGTAGAGAGGGGAAACGGGCATGGGGTGAAAAGAAGAAAAAGGAGAGAAGAACAGAGTAATGACTCGTGAAGGTGAAGTAGTGTTTACCATAAACCAAATGCACAGCAAGCAGCTTTTTAAGTTGGAAGGGCCATGCTTGTGAGCTCCTGAAAGAATGTGCCCTACTTTTGCTTCTTGAAGGGAGAAAAATGTGCTTGTCTGTGCACGCATGCATGTGTATGTGTGAATGGAAGAGGGGGAAGAAAGAGAGTGTGAGAGCACGCACAATGAATGTATGGACGAGGAAGGGAGGGGCATGGCCTGAGGGCCGGGCTGGAGCGCTGGAGGGAGTGCTCTGATGTGACCCACATATGGAATGAGCCCTAGAAGAATGAGGACAGGACCGCCAAGCCGGTGCTCTCTGGGGCAGCAGTTTTCAAAACAAGGCTTCACAGCTTTGCAGGCAAAGGGGGTGTGGGGAAACACAACACAAAACAAGCTAATTGAAATAAGCAACTGGATACAAAATGAGCTGGCCAAATCACAGCAATCAGCAATCGGGACACTGTGGGCTCCTAGATTTCATTTTTTATGCAGACTGTGGGTTTATTTTCCTCCTCACTAGAAAGCTTTCAATCCCAAGGGTGCAGAATTCCACAGGACCCAATTAACACCACACTTGGCTGGCTCCCTGGTATGATCAATATGAAATAAGCTGCCTTTTAGCATCTCCATAAAATAAAACAGCCTGTATACTGGGTCTGCCACTTTTTATTTCCTTTGTGGAGTGACAGCCAAATGGGGATGGGGGGGAGACACAGATCAGACATAAGGCCAAAAGAACATGACTTGGCCAAAAATATTTATGAACATAAGTTTGGAAATCACTGAAACCTTCGCCCCCATATTCTTAGGTCTTTGTGCCTACAGACTAAATCCTATCTGAGCTTTACTGGGTTGCAGATATTCTTCATAATATAATTCCAGTATTTTGGAAAATGATTTATTTATGAACGTTGTAGAGAACATTCTCTGGTATGATTCAGTTCTGCCTCACAATAATCTGCATAGTAAGTCTGCCTTAAAATATGGGATTCTCACTTTCATTCTAACCTCATGGCACTATGAAGCAGCTATTTTCCCATGAAACAGAATCCAAAACAACACTGCTATGTCTAAACTTCTTTTTTTCATAGGAAATATTAGTGATTAAAGCTTGCTGCTCAAATATCCATTTAGTAATATTTTATTTCCAGGACAACTAATTTATGATTTCAAGACACTTCCACATTCTATCCCCTTAATTACTCTGGAAACACATATATTTAGCCAGCCTAAGAAAAAAGAGATGGCAATGAAACTTTCCAAAAATACATAGGGGTACATGTCTCATACACACGTGTACACACACACAAACTGTAAAAGTTAGGAGATAAAAGGGAACTTCAAAGTAAGTGTTGTATTTCTCATACAGTAGTTCCAATGCTTCAATTTCAGAAGTGTGTGACCAGAAAACAAAATATTCCCGATCAGTTCAGGGATTCAAACGCTCAAGCCCGCATCTGGCTAAAATTCCCTCTGATAAAATTACTAAAGATCAAATTTCCATAAGAATAAGATCAATTTAAAATGTTTACCAAAAATAGGAGTTCACTTAATTCCTTTGAGTTACTAAAGGTCTTAAAGAGTGAAATCAGAAAATATGAAAACCAGAGAGGCAAGACACAATCTGAGGAGGGACATAAAATTAATACATGACAGGAATGAGGTTCTGTCAACACCAACCCAAATTGCATGCTCGGTGGCTTGATTTTGTACTTTATTTAACACAGCTTTCTCTACTTATGAATAATTTGCCTCTTCTTGTGAGGTCTGGTACTTTAACAAGTGAGGCCAAAGAAACTTGGGCTGTGGGCTTACCTGAGAGATAACAAAGTAGGTGAACTGGTGATAGGGCTGGGGGGGCAGTGGTGTCCCATAGTGGCTGGCATTTACAGCTAAGGTTTTAAGGCAAAGTCCGCAATGATACTTCCAAGCACCCAAAGTGTGGTCCTCAGGAAAGTGATCTTCTGGATGAGGTAAAGCTGGTCCTCTCCCTAGATGTACCTCATTTCAGTCTGCTTATAGGAATGCTTTCCATGTGCATTTACTTTTCTTCTAGTTGATTGCATGTCTGCCTAGCCAAGTAAGGAGCCAAATTAAACAAAAGAAAACTTTGAAATTTTCTGTTCTGATTTCACACGATGCTGTTCCCTTCTGTGCTATTCTGAACATGAGCCAGGTTGTAAACAGGTTGAGTTGTCATGGACAAGGTGCCTCAGGCAAAATATTCCCAAGCAGGAGCAGACCCAGGTATTGGGGGGACCTGCCACTTATGCCTTTTGGGAGGCCTCCTAAAACAAAGGATGTAAAAATTGTGAACTTAAATTTTAGCAGAAGGTCTGGAAAAGGCCCTTCCAGGTTAAAGGATTCTGAAACATAATCATAGTAACTTCATTGTAAATCTGCAGCTGCTGTCAGTAGACTTTCTGTGATGGTACCACTTGGAAGCTCAGCCATTGGCAACAGCAGAACTTCCTCTCATGCAGCGGAAATGAAGCTTTTCTTGTTGGCGTCATTGGGAGCACACAGTCACCTTAAGAAGCTAAAACACTTCAGTCTTTTAGTAAGAAAAAAGACTTCTTACTGAAGTAAGATGGTAATATCAAAGAAAAGTCTGTTATTTGCTTTTTTTTCTAATAATGGGCTGTGCAGAAATGTTTAGGAAGGTAAATGAAGGTATTAATTCAATAAAAATATCTCTTAAAGAAGAGTTTTACTTTTAAAAATAACTTTAAATTTATTTTTAAAAGTTAAGATGGGGGCCAGAGGGTTAGCTCAGTGGTTCCGGCACCTGCCTTGCAAGCGCAATGGTCCTGAGTTTGATCCCCGGTAACCACATACAATGCTGGGCGTGGAGGCTCACACCCACCAGCCATCCAGTACCACATACCACAGTGCTGGGCGTGGTGGCTCACGCCTGTAATCCCAGCATTCGGGAGGCAGAGGCAGGAGGATTGCTGAGTTCCAGGCTTGTCTGGACTACATAGTAAGCTCAGAGCCAGCCTGAACTACAAAGCGAGACCCTGTCTCAAAAAAAAAAAAGTTAAGATGGTAGGGCCAGAGATTTAGCTCAGTGGTTCCAGCACCTGCCTAGCAACCTCAAGGTCCCTGGTTTGATACCTAGTAACCACATACAATAATACCAGGCATGGTGATTCACACCCACCAGTAATCAGTAGCGCATACCACAATCCCACATGTGGTGGCTCATGCTTGTAATCCCAGCACTC